>MU108234.1:0-30687 GCA_012274485.2 Sinapis alba
AAAAATTCAATTAAAATAAAAACGATATAATCTGATTATTTATGTTTGTTATTATTAGCTAATTTGATCAGATAAAATACAAACTGAAGAGGTAATAACGTTTAGATAAGATAATAAATCGAGAATTTTTTTTTTCAAAATATTCCTTTCGTTTTCCTACTATAGGCCATTATCGTATTTAATTCTTGAAATAAGATAACGTCAACAACAAAATATTTATAAAGATAAATAATGAAGTAACTTCAAGGACTAGTTTTGGTTACGTAGTGAAGGTAACTTATATGGAGAAGGAAGCTCTAATTTTAATGAATCTGGTGGAAGACTAAATCACTTAATTAATCCTAACTTTAATTTCTTATGTTAATTTGATTAAGCGATGCCACCAAACTCGTAACACTAAAAAATGCATTAATATATGTCACATTAGACTATAAAACGAGTTTAATGATACTATTAGTTAGAAAAAATATATAAGTGATGGTAGGATTGCGTAATCAAGCTCTACCAACTAGATCAGCATGTGTCGTGTTCTTGTACCAGTCGATATTTCTTCAAATATTTAATTTTATTTAAAATACATATCTAAAGATTATGAAAAAAAATTGGTTGATAAGATGAGGGAAAAAGACTAGGAAGAAAAATCATATTTCTGATATGAATTTGGTTGATTGATCAATTCAATAATATTATAGAACGGTTCATATAATTTAATCCAACGTTTAATGGGAAATTAGTTCATTGGTTAGAGAAGATTAGTGTGAGAACGTTACCTCTTCAAGCATAGAGAGTAGCTTGACCTTTCTTCTTTGATGTTCAATCCGATCAGCCGGAGACAAAGGAGGATTATCATTGGCTACTCCGGGGGACGAAGACGACCCTCCTCCACCGCTAGTATTAGGGTTTGAGTTGTTCCTACTAAGTTTCATGTTTTTCTTGAAGTGTCCTCTTCCGACACTACAAAACTCTTCCAACAACTCTTGTGCCGGCTTCGTGTACTTTGAGTTCCTCAACGTATAGATCCCTCCAATAGAGGAAGATGCCCCCATGGGAGAAGATGATGATGACCCGAAATGTCCAACATGAGCTTGATGATGAGAAGTAGAATTATCAAGAAGAAGAGTCTTGAACTGATTGAATTGATGATGATGATGATGATGATGATGATGAGTCGAAGTGTTAGGAGAAGAAGAAGTTCCATCAACAGCTGCACAATAAATGCTTCTATATTCTTCTGCTTTAGCTGCTGCTGCTGCTGCTTCTAGTGAAGACGAGAGAGATAACGATAAACTTTTTCCACCTTCCACGTGTACGGTCCCGATCATATCTCCTTGACTCTGATGATCGGAGGAAGTTGGCCATGTGAAGTGATGTTGTTGTTGCTCGTTGGCATAACCATAACCTTGATGATGATTTGGTAGTAACATATGAAGAGTTGAGTTGTTGTTGTTGTTGTGACGGTTTTGTTGCTCTAGCAATTGTTTAGTAGAGTGATCAAGAATCTCGCCTGAGCCACCGTTGCCACCGCCGGGGAAACTAAACATTTCAGACAACATTCCGGCGGTTTCGTAAACCGGGATTGGAGTAGTACCGGAGACAGCGGATTCCTCAACGTCCTCCTCCTGATGGGAAGATGATGGTTGGTGGAATCCATTGGAGAAAGGAAAGATTCCTTGGTGATGGTGATAATCTTGGGACATGGAGAATCTGAATTGTTGTCAAGAGTTATGATGAAGAGTTTTAGTAGCTATACCCATACCATTTCTTGATTCTTGTTATTCATAATTATATCTCTTTCCAAAGCTGTTGGATCCTGTAAGGATTCAGACACATACACAGAGAATCTTATATAACCAAAAAAAAAACAAAAAAAAAGAAAAGTAAGAGAGAAAGAGATAGGAGTCAACTAGGTATTATACAGTTTTTCTTACTTCTCCATCTCTTTCTTGTATCTCTTTTTGAGGTTTTCACTTTCAGCTTCGGTCATCATCTACATATACATATGCTAGAGAGAGATGCAAATACCTTGGAGTTGCAGAGAATAAAAGAAATAGAAGATTGAGCTTTAGCTATCGTTTTCTATTTGCTCTCTCTCTCCAGCTTTCTTTTTCTTGACTCTTTTTCTTCTCTGGTGGTGAGAGTTTATTCAGCCAATTCTGGAAACCATTTCACAAATTAAAAGAAAACTTATTAGAATCTCTCCCAAAGAGAAAGGAAGAAAGAGAAGAGAGAAGAAGAGGTCGCTGTTCTTTCTTCCTCGCCTCCCTTTTTAACCCACCAATCTTCTGTATTATTATTTGTATAACTTAAAACTAATACTGATGTCACTTTAATATTTTCATATAACTAAAAAATAATTGTAATCTATTTATATTTTTTATTAGTTTTATATATTTAACAAATAATATTTAAAATAAATGAAATTATTTATAATATCAATATAGTTTATAATTAATATCAAACTGGTAAATTGCATTAAAGTTTTATAAATAACATTCCTTATATAAGAAAAAAGTTAAAAAATATTTTTAAGTATTCATTATCGTTTTATATTTATTTTTAAATTGAAGTGGTTTAATAACTTATTATTAAAAAATGGACAATGGTTTTATATCAGTAACAGTGAAGAAGTAAGACAAAAAAAAATATACAACGTAAAATTACGAAACTGTCCGTATCAATTTTTTTCATATTTCTTTTGTCAACGATATTTATTTAAAGTGCAGAAAAGTATTTAACTTCTTTTATCACGGAAATGCCGTCTGCGTTCAACATTTTAAAGGAGTTAATTTGGAAAACTAATATTAAAAGTAAACTAAAGAAAATATAAAGATAAGGTGAGTCCAAAGTCATATCTCAATGGCCCAAACCACCACCATAAATAGTTCCACATACTTTTGTGCTTAAACAATATTTTCATTTGAACAAAAATTCATTCATAATCATATTCCCATAATACTCTTTCATTATTCTTCTGACTTTACTGATGTTAATGTTTTACTATGAATATGCTAAATATTTCTTAAACTTTACTTGATCGTTATTTTAAACCATAAACTAGATATTTGTTACTCTAAAAAAAAAATTATTAAAATACAATGTCTATTAAAAGTGGAGTAAACCACACACTAAAATTTTAAAAAACAAATTTTCCGTTCCAATATAAATAATTATATAATATAATTATTATTTTCTATATCTACAAATTTTAGAAATACTGTTTAGTTGTATTTTTGGATAATTATACATCTTTTATATCAATTTTTTATTAATTTATATAAATTAATTTAATATATTTTATCCAAAAATAGATAAAAATCTATTTAATATTATAATTTAAATTATACATATCTATGTAAATATAATTTAAAATTTATTTATTTTATCTAAATTTTATATTTGATTAAATCAAAATTTATATTAAATAATAACAAAAAATAAAATTTTAAATAATAATAATTTTTTATTTTAAAATATAATTTAAATTTAAAAAAATTATTACTACATATAGTGCAGGAAAAAAACCTTGTATATAATATATGTGTCGTTTTTGTAATTCAAATTAGAAATATATCTGAAGCCACCAAATTGTTTTCATTTGTACAACGCTTATGTCCTTAAAATGATTAAAACAGAAAATGAAGAAAGAAGTTACATCAAAATTCTCCAAATAGATTTTACGAATTTAATTTTAATCTTTATAAATTTTTTTGTTGCAACTGCAAACGGGAGTGATAGTTGACACCCAACCTTCTTCTCTCCAACCTGTATCTCTCTTTTCATTTTTAAATAGGTTTTTAAAAAAGAAGTTTTTGGTCGGGTGAATCTCTCACGTGAATCCCATCCTATACTCAGAGGTATGCACAACCATCTATCACGTGCGGAACCTCTTTTTAGCACGTGTGGGATGTCCATTATCCTCCTTTATGTATTTAATAGATGACTTGAACATCTTATGGATCCTCCTGCTATAGTGTCTACAATGGTGGTTGCAGAACTTTCCAAATATCTCTTTTCATATTCATGAACCAATTCGTTGCAACTTCTACACGTTACTTTCCTTTATTCCTCACATTCAACAAAAATTTAAATTTTACTATAAATTTGATACCACTTTTAAATTTACTGTTTATTAATAAATGTTTTCATATATACTTTAAATTTGTGTAAACTCCTAAATCATTGCAGTTGTTTAAAATAGTTTAATACGTTTAGAAGTTTATAGATCCAATTCCATCTTTTAAATATTAAATTTTAAATAATAATTATTAAACTTTAAAATCCCAAACCAATTATGTTACTTACTTGTCACAAATTGTTTTAGTTTAAAACTCTCAATTGTTTTATTTTGATATTAAACCCATAAAATTGAAGTGCAAGAATGGTCTTCTTGGAATTAAATCAAAAATATTACAACTATTACTATTAACTTTCAATAGATCAAGTTAGTGTATCTTGAGAAATAGTAATAAAACATAATTTAAAGATGAATAATGCATAATTATATTAGAACGGTGTTCAAAAAACTTCTTAATAGTCATATATATATTTATCTCCCTAGAACTTTTCAATCTGATAAGAAATGAAATTTAACCTGAAAATGTTTCAAAATAATAGATATATATCAAAACCACTTCTGAATAGGATTTTAAATAAAACATAACCAAAAAGAATAAATAATTTTAAAAATCCATATTAAACTGGTAAGCATGCCCATCTTTGGTAAAACGAGCACAACCTCTAATCTCACCTTTAAATCGACCTAAATTGCATATGAAATCTATTCTGTTATATATCTATCATATTAAGTATTTTTGAATGGGAATAGAAGCATATAATTAGTTGAAATAAAAAGAGAAAACTGGAGCACTTGTTCACGGATGGTTGTTAATACTTCATATAGACATACATACACACTTACACGTCTCATAGATTATTAAACACTTTTAGTATGCGATGTGTTATTTTATATGTAGGAACTCTCAGTTTCATCAGGACAGGGGCATTAAATGATTAAACTACAAATACGTAATTATCATATACTCCCTCCGTTCCACTAAGATAAATGTTTTACAAAAATAAATTATTTTACAAAAATATATTTTTATGTTTTCTATACAAAAATTATAAATTTTAATAAAATTAATTAAATTTATTGAAAGACTATTGGTTAAAATACATTGGAATTTGATAATTTCTAAAAACGATGTATAATTAATGTGTTTTCTTAATATGTGTAAAAACACCAAAACATTCATCTTAATGGAACGGATGGAGTATATATATATATATATATATATATATATATATATATATATATATATATATATATATATTAATCCATAGTTTTTGTGTTCATACTCAAGTCTAAGAATCAAATTCCTATACCTATATTAGTTACTGAACACACAAATATACTGCATATAACGATAATTTTTAATGTACCACCACTGATGTTTTGTTTTCTAAATGTTCCAAATATACTAAAACTAGTGGTACTGAAAGGTAGTTAAAATTTGAGGAAATTTACGTAGACGATTCAGTTATATTCCATGCATATACCTTAAGCAACAAATATATGCAGATTATTATACATGAAAGCTTTGGAGATCTAAATAATTAATTATTCAATTAATTTTTTATAATTGTTAGAAAGTCTTAATTAACTAATATTTTCAATGTAAAATTAATGTGTTGTAAAAATTTGAATATATAATAAATATATCGAACTAATAGATGAGTGATATTCGAATTCACCTTACTAAGTTAAGGTTATTTGATGTATATATATGTTTTCATTTCAGTGAAAACAAAATTTAATTTTTCTTTCGCTGCGTCATATATGATTTTTTTACGCTATACATATATAAAACATTAATTGAATAAAAAGTCAGACAAACGATAATCATACCACAGTGTCTCGTTCTCGCTTTTTTCGTTACCATCTTTTCTTGGCCTTTAATCAATTGAAATATATAAAAGGCCATGAAGCATGAAGGGATTATACAAACAAGATCCATGAATAAACGATTGAAAATACAATGATTTGATAAATATTAAATTTGATATCTTGAGAAAGTCCATGCTAAGTTGTTGTCATCCCACATAAACTTTTCTTATTTCATAGGTAACACCTTCATCCAAAAATTGGTACTTTTCAAGCTCCCAAAATTTATATTATGTAGTCATGTAGATGGCCACTAATTCTTTTGGTTTTGACCTTCATCTTTACTATACTGAACATGCCTAATTGGGGAAGATAAATTCATCTGAAACATAACAATTTCAACTCACTTTGGCAGAAAATGTCACAAAATATCAACATAATCCTTCTTAGCTAGCTATATAATACTCTTTCGTTTCATATTACTTGTCGTTTTAGGTTTATTCACACATATTAAGAAACATATGATTTTGTATATTTCTAAAATAAAACACAATTACCTATACATCTAATTATATTTTAACCAATAGAAAAATAAAAACACAATTACCTATGAATCTTATTAATGAATTTTGAACTCTAAAACGACACTTATTTTGAAACGAAATTTTTTTCTTACAACGATAAATAATATGAAACGGAGAGAGTAATTATTTCAGGAATAAGAAGACTGATAATAATTAATGAGAATATTGAACGCCGTGTGTATTATGTAATGTGTTTATGTGGACGCATCGATGCTCGCTCATATCTATCACAACAAAAGTGGTCCTAGAAACACAAACTCACTTTAATAGGATCCAGGTGGCAAAGCCAGGCAAAGGATGGTCATGGCCACGTGGGAGATGTGGTCCATGTCCGAATCAACCGTCTGTTCCTCTATCACCCAAGTTTTGTTCTTCCCCCTAATTTTATGCATTCCTAACATTGGATTAAAATACATATTTGATTTATTTTTAATGATTATAAAAAATATAAAGTTTGATGATGATGAGAATTTATAAGTATGAAATTTTTCAAAGAAATCTGATTTTTAAAAAATGAGAAGCTTGGTTGGCCAATACCGATTTGGAAAAATCTATTTAAATTTTTAACAATTTGAATAAAGATTTAATTTCCTTTGAATATTTTAGATATTTCAGCAAAAATTCAAAAAAAAATCAAAATATTTTAATAATTATATCTTTTTAAAATAATTAATTTAAATATTTTATTATGGTAGGATTTAAAACAAAATTTCATTATTTACTACCAATATAAATTTCTTTCAGTAACAACCTTGATCAAAGTAATAAACATATTCTTATTTATTGATTTCACTATCCCTCGTTCTTGACTCTCTCTCTCTTATTATTCGGATGATCCACTTATGAGATTATCACAATTTATTTATAACGCAAGATTTAAAGTTCATAACTTATGTAGTATTATGACAAAGTTTTGTAATCATATTAGACATTGTACAAAACTTGACTTCTGTTTACGTGTCGTGCGACCTACGACTTGCGATCTGCGACTAAAACCATGTTTATTTACTATCAAACTAGTTGAGGCCCATCATAATACTATCAAACTTTACCTTGGGCTTAATTGCTTTTTATTTCTCACCACCTGCTATAACCAATCAGACTGAAGTAGTTTTCCCCGTGATTCTCCATAGCTGCTGCTAACTTCCTGATCGCTTGACCGATTCCTGTTTCCACTGTGTTGAAGAATCAGGTAGCTTGTACGCAGCTACTATCCTCTTCTCTTCTCCCTACAGTTCCTTTCACACTTTGATTCATCTTCTTTGTTTTCACTACAAGGTTGATTTCAAGCTCTCTTGATTCTTATCAACGTAGGGCTTGGCTTGGTGGGATTCTATGCTATACTTAAGAAGATTTCTATCGCTGCTAGATACGTTTATGAGCAAGTGACATTTTGTTATCGTCCTGTCGTCTTCCACATCTCATGTAGCTTCAGAGCTGGTTTAAACCATTTACAACCCCACTCTATATTTTACAAGCCCATTCCATTTTTTACTATATTTTACGATAAATTATTGTTCATGGTCCACTCCAATTCTTTTTGGTGTTTCTTTTATTAAAATATAAATATTAGTTTTAATTTAAATATTGCTATAAAATGTAATCACAAAAAATATTTTAATCAAGAACAAATAGTTTTTGTTAATTTCTTTCAAAAGTAATTTTAATAATAATTAAAAATATTAAAATAATAATTTATAGAGTTTAACTAACTAACAGTTTCTAGTAACTTCATTCTTATGTCACTACTAAATTTATGAATATATGATTTCTTATTGTATATATGAGATATATGAGTAATTGAGAGATAGAAAATGATGGTATTTAGTAACTTCATTCTCATGCGAGTCTAATACAATTCTTCCAGCATCTTTACTCAATCAAATGCATAGTGTTCTTGTCTGCACAACCAAATGGAACAACACTTTATTCGATGAACATTGTAGTCTGTAAAATATGGTTAGTCACAAGTTTTTTTTTTTTTTTTTTTCAGATTCAAAGACTTATTCTGTAAGCAAACGTCTATGATCTAGCCAACCTTATATCACAATATGTAACATTTATTCCACAACTAGTTTTCACCAGATGGAAAAAAAAAAAAAGCAAATAGTTATAAAATGAGTAGTGTAAGAGGCTCTTCTTCAAAGCAAAAACAAACGAAGGAAAAGTAGACACATACTCAGCTAATTACAAGCAAGAGAGTTGGGACTATCATACCTTGAAATAAACTCAAATCTGTTACAAGATAAGGAACATAAACACGCAAAACCCAACGAATAAGAGAAGATTCTTCAGAGCTGCATCGCTTTGGTGGTAGCCTCCACGAGCTATTGGTTGATTGTTACTACCATCTTGTCCATGAGAAGGAACACCATTATTGAAACCACCAAAAGGGTAACCAGCAGGGGGCATACCATAGAGCCTCGGGTCAGGGAAACCATGGAACTGAAAGTTAAACAAAAAAGGCAACAAGCCACCAACACCAAAACTGAAATTCCCAATTCTAGTAGTCCCAACCATCAAACCAATACCATAGTTGAAAAAGTTACTAGCTGCATCACGCTGAGGCTGAGGAGAAGCTGTCTCGGGTCTCTGACCAGCTGGTCTGTTAGGAATCCTCATTCCAGGGTATGCTTTCTTTCTAGGGTCAGTCTGGTTCTTGCCTCTACCGTAGAGAGGCACGAGCTTATCGTCTTGAACGAGAGCTTTGCAAACAGGGCATTCTTGTGAGTGTGAGTGGTGGTGAAGCCAACGGTATAAGCAAGGCCAGCAAAAGAGGTGACCACAGAGGGTAACAATGGGATCTTGAGCTAATTCGAAACAGATGTTGCATTCAAAGTCGTGATCTTGATCGTTTGATCCGTTGTTGTCTGATGAGTAAGACGTGATCGTGGATTCTCCCTTCTCCATCTATTCGATCTTATTATTATATAAATCGAAATTAAAAACAAAACCCTAGAAGCGTATTACTGGAATCAAACTAAAACCCCTAATTCACGATATTCGACAAACCCTAGAATCTAATTTCGTAATAACATACGATTATATCAATCAGTATTCAACATTGTGAATTAAGAGCAATCTATTCGATTTTCAGATTTAAGTAATTAGATTTAAAAAATATATATTAAGAGCAGACTTACATCAAAATCAGACAACGAAACAAAGACAAAAGATTCCTAACAAGTAGAGATTCGAACGAAACTAAAGAGGAAACATGACATCATGGGAAACCAGGATTCTACTGTTGTTGTCGGAGAAAGAAAAATAGCGTGTAGTACCTTTACCCGGAGAGAGAGGACGTTCGGGCGAGGATATTTCTGACTTTTGGATTTTTTTATTTTTACTTTTTTTATTTTTGATAAAATACGAAAATCTCTTTCATAAACGGAAAAGAATCCCATTTCCATTGGTCTTGAACTAGATTTACTGACTGTAATTTTGTAAACTTTTATGAGCTCACCAAAGTTGTGTTCACAGGCAAAGGAATAATAACTTTTCTTGTATTACATTGTGCACAATTACATATTTTATATTTACATGGTGGTTACATTTTAGATTAAGCTCATAAATGAAAAACCTTTAAAACGAAGAACATAACTCTTCCCTGATGTTACACAAGCCGCGATAATTCGAACACCTTTTTCGTTGGAAAACTGAAAACTTGAGAACTTTCCATCTACCTATTCTTTTTGGGGGTGGGGTAGAATTCTCTAGTTATGAAAAATCAGACACAACAACATTGACTCGTCTAATGAAAAATCTAACTCTGGATAGTTCCAAGAATCTTGGATACACGATCTGAAGCCTTAGGGTAAAACAGCTTCTTCAGTTCATCATACCTCTCAACATCAAACTCATGAACATTCATCAGCTTCTTCTGTTTCGCCTCGAACCTGCTTTGGTAAAACCCTTCAAAGGAAGGCTCTTTCGATGTCCTGAGGAAGAAACCATACCCACCCATAAAGTATATAGACGTGACAAAGAAACAGATTGGCTCCATCACATCCCACGAGAGTTCCCAAAACGTAAGCCTCATGAACCCCGCAGTCTGTAGGATCAAGTAACCCAGACCAGCCCAGAGCTCTCTCCGCACCAAAGAGTGTGCTTTCACATCGATCACTGCCTTCACTGCTTCGAGCTCTTTTAACTCGATCCTTCGTGGGTCATTTGGGTTACGAACCTTGGGCAATGGAAGCAAGCCTTCAATGGATTTTGTAACCTGATCAGACACAAAGGCAAAAGACAAAAACAGAAAACGTCTGGGTAAAACAAGACCTCCATCACCTTCTTTCGGACATAATTAGCACTTTAAACACACATACAATTAGCACTCAAAACACACACACACACGATTAGCACTAATTAAGTCAATGAACCTATCCCAGAAACCCAATTTTGCTTAAGATCTTGAACACTAGTCTCTCCAATGATCCTTTCGATCAGGTTTTCCACTTTCATATAATCCTAATACCCACAAGAACTTGTTAGAAAACACTAAAGCTTCTACAACTTTCTCACTCTCTCTTTAGAAATTCATTTTAGGTTTTGGTATCAGGTTCTTGACTCAAGTTATCATAATCCAAACAATGATTGTTTGGATCTCTGTAGAAACTGTCGCTCTGTTTATCACCACCTCAAACTTGGGAACCTCCTAACACTCTGGTTAACAGAGGTTTTCTGAATCTCCTGTTGAATTGGAACCAAAAGAAAGAGATACAACCCAATGGAAAATGGTATCAGTTTTCGATATCGAAAAAAAAAAAAACGAAAACTTTTCAGGAAACCTAATTGGAGATCTCTCCCAATCTGTTCAAATCAAACAGCTGCATACATTCATTTCATTTCGTTTCACAGGTACCATTGATCAAACAACATAGAAGGAAAAATGAAAGTACCTGATCTGGTCTTATACAAACAGAATCTCCCAAAACGATGACGTTTGCTGAATCGTCAAGCATCTTCGCTATCCTAGCACCATGATCTAGATCCAAAGTCGCTTCACCGCAAACGCTAACGAACTCCTTGTACGTCATCCAGCTCTTCCCCGTCTCTCTAAGTTTTGTTTTCACGATCTCAATCTGCGCAGCTCTCAGAAGCTTCTTCGTATCCTCCACCGTCAAACTAGGCGCCTCCGTCTCCGTCGCCGTCGGCGGGGCAATCCCGTCTAATCGGATTCTGTCCTTGCTCCCATCGATTTCACGGAGCTTCTCGATCAGGCTCTCTCCCACCGGCATCTGCATTATCTCCGGCCGAATCATGGCCGTGTTGTGCAGATACCGCCGGGAGTCTCCAGGCTCCGGTGCGATTCTGGCATCTCCAGATTCCTTGGGTACTCTGGTTCGTACGGATAACGAAGATGAGGAGATACGGCAGTTCGTAAGACTCTGCGATGCTTGATTCGAGATGCTGAAGAGACGCTTCGTCAATAGCTTCCTCATCGCCATTGATGAACAATTTTTTTTTTCTCCCTGAGAGAGAGAAAAAGAGAAATAAAACAAAAATAAATATTAATATTTTTAAAAAATATGAATGAAATTTGAACAGAGGAGAAAAGGGTTTATATACTGTTTTATTTAACTTAAATAAAAATAAAAAGGACACGTACACGTCAGCGTATATCAGAACGTACACGAGAAATTCATTATTACCAATTACAACCGAATATTCGCTTTCGAAACGCTTTCTTCTTGCGAGAAATGTGGATGTTTTGAGGATTAATAGCCGTACACGTGTTCGGTTAGTAATGGTGTTAACATGCGGTGGTGTTTCAGCCGTCCGATACGTTTTCTTATTAAATTAATAATTAATTCTGGAAACTAAAATTTGTTCACAACGGCAACAGAGCAGAAGAAGTAGGGAACCAAAAGTCTTTTGCGTGCAAGCGAACGTGGTTCCACGTATTTTTCTTGTTTTTTATTCGTTTTACTTTTAACTAATTTACTAGATTAAAATATATTGTTAAAACTAATTTACTATATTAATTTAAATTACTTTCTTCCCATACTTTTTATATTTTCATACAAAGCATATATATATATATATATATATTAATTTATATTTATATATAGTCTCTTTGAAAAGGTTTCATTATTTTAATCTAATAAACAAAGTATTTATATAGATGTATTAACAAACAGTATGATAACTTTTAAGTATTTAATCACTGTGTACAAAAATATAAAAGAAGGCAGTGTAATTATTTAACTTGTTGAGGCGAAAAAAAACTTTATTTCATACCGATTGTTTTTATAATTATGAGAAATGATCAGGGAAAAATAATTGTGGTTTCCACATTCCAATGGTTGAGGAATGCGGTATAGAATATGCAACAAGTAGAACAGATGGAGATAGACAAGTTTGTTAATTAAAGTAAATAGTTTATTTGGAGATGCTTATTTGATTTACAATCGGCATTTTTCCATTGAATCTGATTTATTATTTATTAATTTTAATTCACTTAGAAAATAAAATTTTAAAATAAAACAAATATTAAATTAATATCCATTAAAAATAAAACAAATTACAAATATTATAGATTTTAGTTATACTCTCATTTTAATATAAATAAATGTATATTTACAACTATTTTAATATATAATTTTATTAATCAAGCTACTTATAAAAATATCAAATTAAGAAAGGAATATAAAATTATTATAAAAACTAAAATTTCTGTTTGATAAATTTTTTAATTAGTTGTCAAAATTTATGAAACATATATTTTCCCTATTTTTTATTTTAATTATGTAAGAAATATTATAAAAAACATGTATAGTGTTTTTAAGATTTACTTTTTCTATTTTTGGGCTACTTTATTTTAGAGGGAAAAAAATACTCGAAGATGAAGAAAGATATATCTGGCATACGTTTATGCTTTTGGCATATGATCTGAAAAGTCCGGAAAGTTTGGGTGCTATTCCCAACCTAGTGAAACCGGAAGAGAGTAGCAATTTGGTACTTCATCTGTTTCATAATAAATGTCATTTTAAATTTCTGTACACGGATTAAAAAAACATTTAATTTTACATATTTTCTATATAAAAATATCATTTCCCATACACCTAACACTATTTCAACCAATAAAAAATTAAATTGGAAAATTAAATTCATAAATTTTGCATTGAAAATAGAAAACGACATTTTTTATGAAACAAAAATAAAACCTCAAAACGACACTCTTTGCGAAGGAAGAAGTAAAATTATTAGAGTTTGAGCAAGTCATGCAGTGACACGTGTCTAGTCTTTACCTCCACCAGTTACGAGTTACGACCTTATTGGAGGTGCAAGCAATGTCCGCAAATTGACAAATTAGTTTGGCAAAAAGAAAAAAAAAAAGATCTAAATGTATTACATTTGCAAATGGTCTGAGATATTTGACCAAATTAATTAATTAATTCTGGTTAATTAGGTCTTACAAGTAATTAATCCTACGTTATCAACATTGACTTCGGCCTGAAGATGGTACTCCCTCCGTTTCATATTAATTGTCGTTCTAGGTTTATGCACACAGATTAAGAAAACATTTAATTTTACATATTTTCAAAATAAAAACACTATTACCAATACACCTAACCATATATCAACCAATAGAAAAATAGAATATATAATATTACCAATAAATTTTACATTGAAAACCGAAAACGACACTTATTTTGAAACAAAAATTTTACTCCAAAACGACATATAATTTGAAACGGAAGGAGTATGTGGTAACGGTGATGCCAGCAAATAGCACTTGCTAATTGAATAATTAGACCCATTTAATGCTGATCTGACTAATAATTATGCAATTATACCCACCATACATCAGCTGGATAGAGACTCGGCAAATGTTCACTTCTTTTTTTTGGTGTAAAAAATGCTTGTAAAGGGAATTGAATGCTGGAAAAGACCGAATGACCTACAGATTTTTGGTCACGTTCATTTTCTTTATAAAGATTTTGATGTTTTTCTTAAGGGACCTTTTCTTAATGAGAAAAATTTGATGTTTATTATTCTCGAAAATTGTTATTAAAACTCTGCCTACGCCAGTTTTATCTAAATATTACTCCTATTAAGATAGAAGAGAACGTCAGAAGAGCATATTTTGCGAGATAATACGACAAGTTATTTTAATAAAATATCTACCAAAAGAAATGGGCTAAAGGGCATATCCATTTGCTCGCGCATCAACATCGTGAACAGTTATGAATTTTGTTTTCTTGCTTTTCTGCGTTTACATTTTCAAAGGAGCTCACCTCACTTGTCTTAAAATATTGAATTGTATAACGAGTAATACTATCTATGATAAAGATAAACATTATGATAAGGAAGATTACTGTAAATCAAAAGATAACATATGAAATAAAAATGCATATCCAAAAGTTTTCACATTGCTTGTTTCATCACCTTAAGACACTGAAAGTTCCAAAACGGATGGATGCAATTAACCATAGATTATATATACACCATTAACTGATTTATATTTTATCTACAATAAATAAAATAAGACGGGAACATGTTTAATACAGCAAATGGATTATGGATCACTAAAATATAATGTACGATAGTACTAATATTCGTGTCGGATTATTTAATGTTTGGCATTATACTTTAGAAAAACTCAAGTGGCTAAAAGGAATGGATCAGAGTTTTAAGTTGGTGACAAGAAGATATCTTTGAATGGTGATAATTGATACTCCACAATAATTCATGTCGATACAATTGAAATCCAATCAGACTGTCTGAACCAAGACAAAAGTATTGTATCATTAGGAACCTGCTTGAGTGAATCAGTCTCACGAGGAATAATAATCTGATTAGTTTTTTTGTAAGTATATAATCTGATTGGTTAAACTGAGAGAAACACCTCATCGGCGCCGCGAGATGTTTTTATGCCTTTTACTGGAAAAAAACTCCTAAATATTCGATGAGAACTGAAGTTGACGCCCCCTCAGTGTTTTCTTCCTATGTCAACTGTACACTTTTGAATCCAAATTTTCTTTTGGAGTTTTTTTTATAGACGATTATATTTTTGTTTTTTTTCTCTTAACTCTATTGTGTGTTGGGTGTACAATAAAAGCTCTATTTTGTGTTGCCATCTTTGTAGGGGCATACATTTATCATCAAAAAATGTTTTTTAGCAACATAAATTTCTATTAAAAATGAGTTTAAAAGAGCCTAAGAGCACTTGTGAAATTTTTTCCTGAAAGTTTTCACCAGTTGGGAGAGCGTTTCGGGTCACTTTCCAAAGGAAGAATTTGACTTTCGGTAGAAGAGGAGGGTGTGACCAGATGTGTTTTTTTTTTCTCAGCTACCGTTATCATATTCAAAGAGTTTGTTAGTTGATTGGAACTTTGCCTTTTACAAATCTATATAAAATAAAAATATAAAAATGTGGTTACACTTAAAAGTAAGCACACTAGTTTAGCATGTAAACATAAACCCGACACAAAGAAAGAAAGAAACAATCAAGTTCTAACACTTTCATTTATTTCTAGTGGCAATAAAATTAGTAAGAGCTACTAAAGGTGCCACTTTCTCCGTACTAAACCCATGAAGATGTTGACGTGCATCTTTAGTCAATCTCTTAACAAACTCTTTAGATTTCTCCAACCCCATCAGCTTTGGATACGTCAGCTTTCCAAGCAGCTGATCTTTTCCTGCGGTTTTTCCCAATTCCTCCGACGACTTTGTCTCGTCCAAAATATCATCCACCACCTGAAACAACAATCCAATGCACCTTGCAAACTTTCTTACACTCTCAATCTCTTCATCAGATCCTCCACCAATAATGGCTCCAAGAACCGCAGCAGTTTCCAACAAAACAGCAGTTTTGTGTACATGGATAAACTCCAAATGCTCTAAACCCACCTCGCTCAACTCCAAACCTTCACTACTTATGTCCTTGGCTTGTCCCGCGACTAACCCTCTAGTTCCAATCGACCTAGCCAGTTCCCTGACCGCCCAAACCATTCTATCCGCGGTTATCTCCGCCGTTGTCATGTGCTCAAAGGCAAGAGACAAGAGAGCTCCTCCAGAGAGAATGGCGACTCCTTCCCCGTAGGCTTTGTGAGTGGTGGGCTTCCCACGACGCAGATCGTCATTGTCCATACAAGGCAAGTCGTCTTTGATAAGAGACATGGTGTGTATCATCTCAACCGCACAAGCCGCTGGCATCGCGGCGTTTTCTTCGCCGCCTACTAGCTCGCAAGAAGCGAGGCAGAGAATAGGCCTAACACGTTTTCCAGCTGCAAGAACTGCGTAACGCATGGCTTCGTGGATCTTGAGTGGCTCCCCGACTGGTATGGCTTCGTCTAGAGCTTTGTTCACTGCATCGGCTTTGCTCGTCATGTATGGATCAAAATCGAACGTGGAAACTGTATAGATATCTTCATCTTTTTCCTCTAACTCTACTACTTCCACAATGGGAGAATCAAGAAACTCTGCTACTTCTTTTCTTGATAATATGGCGGCCTTGGCTTGAGTTTCAAGAGAAGGCTGGAACATGCGGTTTAGCCTTGGTTTGATATACTGAAATAAGATATTTAGAGAGAGAGCGAGGAGTGAGAGATAGAGAAAGAGAATTTGAGCTTCCATTTTTCATCAATAATAAAAAAAAACTTATTTCGTTCTCGAGCTATTTGTCGTTTGTCTAATATATATAGCTCAGCCGATGATGAAGTGGCTTATTATTAACGGCAAGGCTTTTTGTGGGATCTCATGGTTTATCTTGGTTTGGTTGTACCAAACCGATTGATGCTTATGATACCTTCCCGTAACGTATTGCTATTGCCGGATAGAGAAGGGAGATGTATAATCTCATGTCCTCAATTACGTAAAAGAAAGCAATATCCAAAAAACATGGACCTCGTGAGAAACAACTTCTTTCCTCTTCTTATTCTCTTTACGTTTCCTTTTCTTCCCAAAGGCACTAATCTTCATTTAGACGCAATATTTACTTGAACTACACTATTTCTGAATTCTAATAGAATTTAGCAAAAAAACAAACATTTTTTCTTTTGTTTATATTACATGGGCCAATAATCAGGTATTTTGCCATTTAAGATATCTACACAACTAAAGTTCAGAACATACGTTTTCGATCTTCCAAATTACAGAAACATATATTAACAACATTAACTTTAGTTAGACCCAATAACACAATTACAGTTCACTTATTCATTTGACTGAAACTTGTTATTTTCCATCATACCCGTCCAATTCTTAAAAACATCTCTACTTATCCTTCTTCATTTCAGGAATCTTAAGACTTTTGCATTGCTTTGACCATTGTCAAGTAGTAGTAGTTCCTGGGGAAGTCAATATTATTACTAAGGAAATCGCAATAAGTGTTACCAAGGATCATCGTTATCAATCACATATAGCACGGGATGGTCCTTGCTGGCTTAACTCTTATCATTCGCTCGCAAGCTGCAGAAGGAGCGCCTATTGTTTGATGAGTCTCCTCAATTCAAGCTCAGGCCATGGAGTTCCTTTGTTTAAATTTTATTGTTAATCCTTCTTTTGAAGGTCTTTTTATTTATTTAGCTTCTATTGTTGTGCGTTTTGGTGTTCTTCTGGTTTGTACTCTGTTGGAACTGTGTTTCAAGCCTCGAAGCTTGTTGTTAGAAATAAATTCAACCTTGACAAAAAAAAAGACTACCCTAAACCTGCATTTGTTTAAGAAAAAACTAGGATTTGGCCGCGTTAAAACACGGGTTATGTTTCTTTCTTTTTGTTGAATTTTCAAAACTAATTAAATAGAATTATTGTGGTTCATTGATCTATTAGCTAATATGTTTGGTTCGTTAGAATTTTGTTTTATTACTACTTTTTCATATTTCTTTTTGTTGGTGCTTGGAAACAACTTTTCTCTGTAAGTTATATGGGACAAAATTTGTTTATATTATAAATTAGTTATTTATGTTAATTAATATTTTTTTTGTAACTAATGTTAATTAATATTTGGTATTACATATTTTGTAATTATATAGCAATGTTGTATATGGAAATCATATTTATAGTGTATTGCTTTTTTTTTTTTTTTAACACAAAAGAGTACAAAGATAATCTTAGTACGAATCCGCGAAGGACGAGTTGTTGGTATCTATCCAGTGTGGCACCGAAGTGTTAACATAAGAGAAAACACGGTTCCTTGTTCGAGCGTGTCTTGCAAGGAAATCTGCTTGAGTGTGTTACTGGATCTTTCTTGAAAGATCACTTTACCGTTCTGGAAAGGTTCCCAGAGAGATTTAAACCCATTGAGTTCAGCTGCAAAGGCTGGCCAGTCGGAAAGTGTAGAGATCATCTTGACGAGTTCCTGAGAATCGGTGACAAAGCAATCACAGTACCTCTGGTGGCGAGACAAACTTTTCAGAGCCCATATTAAGCTCCACAGCTCGGCATGGAGTGGCGAGATTAGTTTGTGGCAACCTTGAAGCTCAAATAGGTCTATAGATCCATCTTGGAAATGTAGTACCCATCCAATTCCACTTGTACCTCCATCATCTTTCCAAGATCCGTCTACCCGGCATATAAAGGTAGGAGGTTTTGGGGGAGGGTTTTATAGTGTATTGCTTAAGTCGAATTATGTTGCAATAGTAATAAAATATCTTTAATATCAATCTTATTGCAACATAATTCGACCTAAGCTAAAAATAAATATGTAGTTTTCTTCTACAAGTTTGTACTACAAAAGCTTGTATTATTTATTTACCTTCTGTTGTGCAAAAGTTCATACTCTCTTAGTCTGGTTTCACATTCACATTCAAATCCTACGAATGTGTCGATAGTTAATTTTTTGCATGTGACTCCAGCGACAACCGTAATTCTATTCAGTGTTACAGCCAAAATCTGTGTTAGTTATAGTCACAACGGTGGCTTCTCTGTTCCTCAACGATAAGATCAAGGGAACATGTTTAGAGAGAAATGAAGATAAATATATAATAAATCGATATCATGGTTTAGCCAGAAGGCATAACACACTAATAAGTACCATAAGAAAGCTGTACAAGCAATAGGTCTCAAAACACCAAGATAGGAATCATCAAACATAAAAGCAAACTCCAATAATGTTTAAAGAACAAATAACGAATCTGTGTCCTAAAAGCCCTCAAGGCTTATATCCATAAGTACGGCCGTAGCTGTCATCTCTCTTATTGTTCCTCAAAGCACAGCAACCAACAGAGTAGACAATGATGAGGAAGACGAGGAAGATGATGTTAACAACTGCAACTTTCTTCCACGCACTCTTGACATTGTCGAGGAGACCCGCTTTGCAAGATTGGCAATCGAAGCAGAGCTTGTTTGGTGCGTTGTCCCAGCTTTGACAGTCTGGATCAGGGTGTGTCCCAACCGTCTTGGTCCAGTTTGTGGCGCTTACGTAAGTGAATTGGCATTTCTCTGCGGGTTTGCAGCAACCAGACTGTTACACAAAACAAAAAGATTCGTTAATTCGTTGTAGTAAGACATCACATCAACATTCACATAGAGAATCAGCTTCGGATATTATTAGACTACATACCCATAAGAGTGAAACTAAAGACTCAAAGCATACAAAACTGCTAAGAACAGAACATAACTTAAATTCTCAAAAAGTAAACCTTTTGTGTTAAAGAAAGACATGTTACACAGTTACATAATCAAAACTTTCGAGGTCACAAAAAAGAGATTACAAGGGTCAAAAAGGTCAAAAGCCCTTTCAAGCCTTTGATCACAACGCAGAGAAAAAAAAAGTTCTGACTAAAAAACCCTAAAAACCAGACAAGCTTTCAGACAAGGAATCAGTTCCATGATTCGAATCAAATATAAGACAAAAGATTAAAGGTTTTACCTGAAGGGCAGTAAGGTGTTCATCATAGAACTTATTGACAGGTTCATTAATAAGCTTAGCTTCAAGTTTAGAACAGACTTTGCTCTCAACAAGACAACTCCTAACCTTCCTCCAGTTCTTGTCACTGTTGACACGTTTCTGCAACCAGTTAGAGTAATCTCCAAGTCTATACTCTTTATACCCTCTCCCAGAAACTTTCTCCCCTGCTCCTTTGTTAGTGACAACAAAGGCGAAAATCGTAAAGCAGAAGACGAGGAGAATCAAGAGGAACATGACAAAGAGATATGTCCAGAGAAGCCATGTGACTCTGCAACACGAACCGATCAAACCAGCGATTGCTACAACCATGAGGAAAACTCCCAGAGCAATCACGGGCTTGTCTAGAAAACGCTCACACTCCGTTGAGCCGTTTCGGCTTAGCCAGATACCTCCAGCTAAGATGGGGATGGAGAGGAGGAAGACGATGAAGTTGAGTATACCGACGAGGTTGTTGCTACAACGAACCATGGTTTCAATCAAGAAGTGGAAATTTGAGATGGGTTTTGGTGGGTTTAGTTAGGGGAAGAGAGTTATATAGAGAGGATTGAAACGCGTTAGAGGAAGGGAGAAGTTGCAGAGATGTTTCTGTATTGCTTAATGATGATATCTCTTCCTCTTCTCCTCTTATGAAGTAGTTGAAAGACTTGAAAGACTTTGTGCTTTCTTTGACTCTTCAATATTCCACGCGTTTAATTGTGAGTGGTAAGTATTTTGGACTGGCCAATCTGATTAGGACTTGCAAATGTGATTAGGACTAATTATACTCCCTCCGTTTCATATTAGTTGTCGTTCTAGGTTCATGCACACAGATTAAGAAAACATTTAATTTTACATATTTTCAAAATAAAAACACTATTACCAATACACCTAACCATATATCAACCAATAGAAAAATAGAATAAATAATATTACCAATAAATTTTACATTGAAAACCGAAAACGACACTTATTTTGAAACAAAAATTTTACTCCAAAACGACATCTAATTTGAAACGGAGGGAGTAGTATTTTATTTATACTATGTCAAATAATTGAGATATTTTTTCCTTGTTGTTTTTACTTGCGTGAGAGAGATGGAAAAGGTTTCCAAAAGTCTTATTTGCTTTTGTTACTCGTTTATTTCGTCAACGGTTTTACTCGTGTTATATTATTTAAGGAAATTAAAATAATTAAACTGGAATTTGTTTTTTGTGCTTCTGGAGGCTGCGTTGCTACCTTACTAACATGCGTTTGGGTATTCATTTGAAATCGATTAGAATATTTCAAGTTTTTAGATATTTGGGTTTAGGAACAAATGATTTGTTATGATATTTTGTATATTTATTAAGTACCCCAATTTACTTATAAACCTGTAAATTTAAAATTACAAATATATAAACCAGAATATAGTCAAAATAAAAAATAACTATTTAATAAATTATTTAGATTTTAAACGTAATTTCAAATATCCTTTTCAGATCTCTATTCGGAACTCAAATAATAATCCATTTTAATTATGTCAAATAATTGAATTTTTTTTGAAAAATTCCTTTAGATAGCCTCTTTTAGTTTGTTTGTCACAAAAATAACTTTTAAAGAAGAAAATGACTAAAATGTTTTTTTTAGAAGCTAAAAAATTCATTTATATGCATTTATACCCCTAGGGTTAACTAATTTGAACTTTAGGGTTTAGAGTTAAGGGGTGGGTTTGGGGTTAGGGTTTCAAATTTCAAAAAAAAAAAAAAAAATTAAAATTTCAAAAAAAAAAAAGTCTATTTTGGTCATTTTATTTTTTGAAGGCTATTTTTGTGACAAAAACTTTAAAAGGGCTATTTAAGAGAATTGCCCATTTTTTTCTTATTTTTACTTACGTGAGCGAGATGGAAAGGTTTTCAAAGTCTTATAATGGGTTTTGTTTACTTCGTATTCCTGGAATTGGTCGACGGTTTTAGTCGTGTTATATAATCAAAGGAAAATAAAATCAGTAAATTGCATTTTTAAATTACTTTTGGAGTCTGCGTACCTGTGGTGCTACCTAACCTACTTATAGAAATTTGATAATTGGAAGTAATTCAAATTGCACAAACCCTTTTATTTTTATTCAGATTACACGAACTTATTTTAAAACATGTTGATATAGATCAGTGTTTTTTTGAAAAGACATTTTTTTCCTCTTAGTGAATGATGAAGTCTCACAAGTAGATTAGTCATTTTTAGAGGCTGAGTTTTTCCAGTGTTATTTTTGGAAGTTCTCTTCTGTATCCTCTCAGTGAATGATGACGTCTCACAACGGCCTTGTAGGTTAAAGCGTGTTGAGTTCCTTCCTTTACATTGACGGCTGAGGCCTGTTGAGTTTCTTTTCCCTATTTGGCGGGTGTTTGATGTTGGGTCGCTATCTACCTCATGCTGTGGATTTTTTTCATCAGCAGTTAGTTTAAATTCCGGGTTATAATTAATTTCTCCCTAGATTTTAGTTTCTTATGCTATCTCAATCCAACTGCAAAATATTATTTTAATGTAGTTTTTACATAAGTAATTGAATCTCCAATTGACTGTTCACAACACCAAACACTGTTCACGTTCTACCATTCACAATATAAACACTATTCACTTACTTTTATTAATAAAATATTAGTTTAATAATTATTAGTGACAAAATAAATACATATAAAATAGTAAAGTAAATATATTAAATAAATATATTACATGTATTGAAACAGTTTATTTTAATTTATTATTTTCATACTGTTATATGTTAAAATTGTAAATAATCATTTAAAAAATATTTATATGTGAAAAGCTTTCGTTCAATATTATTACATAACAAATTTTATTTATTATACATATATTAAATAATTTTAAAAATAGTTTAATAATATATATATAAAAAATACAGTTTTATGTAAATTTTGGTGTTATGGAATGTAACCAAAATGTTCATGAACCACTTACATTAATGGGCTGTTATATCATAAGGCCCAAAGTAACTGACAAAGCAGAACAATTGAAACACAACAACAAACACACTCCCCCAAAACGCGAAGAAGATAAACAATGAGGAATGTGATGAATAGAGGAGCATTCTTCTCCAAATCACTCTCTCTCGTCCCCTCTTTCACTCCTCCCCACCTCCCATTCTTCCATCATCGCTCCGCCGCATCTTCGTCTCCCAACCGAGCGATTCACTGCATGGCGAACGACTCCCCACTCTCTCAACCGAATCCAAGCGGAGATGGTTCCGTCTCCGTCCCTCCTGCTTCTTCCGCTTCCTCCGCCATAGATTTCCTCTCGCTCTGCTCTCGCCTCAAGGTAATGGTAACCTCACCTTTGAAATGATCATCCGTCCGATAAAATCCAGTTTATTCTCTCGTAAATCATGGAATATCCGAGATCTAGAAGATGATGCGTTGTTTGTTCTTAAGATGGATCTCTGTAAACGCATGATTGCTTAGTTGTGGTTGCTTTGATGTGATCTTATGTGATTGTGTTGATAATAGACAACTCCAAGAGAGGGATGGGTTAAAAGAGATGTGAAGAATCCAGAATCAATAGCGGATCACATGTATCGGATGGGTCTTATGGCGCTTGTTTCTTCTGATATTCCCGGTGTTAACCGAGACAAGTAAGCAAGCTTTCTTGGTTTCAATCTCTGGGAGAGAAACTGTTCTTTTGAACTTTCCATGCTTTCTTTCAGGTGCATGAAAATGGCAATTGTTCATGACATTGCAGAAGGTTAGTTCTCTCACTTTTATAGATGTAATCGCCATTCTTTTTCCAATCAAGTTCGATGATTGTTGTTGAGCAGCCATTGTAGGAGATATAACACCTTCTTGTGGGGTCTCTAAAGAAGAGAAGAATCGAAGAGAAAGCGAAGCACTTGAACACATGTGCAAACTCTTGGGTGGAGGAGAAAGAGGTCGGTTCGCTTCTCCTCATTCATTGACCTTTATTCTTTGTTGCTCGTTAACATTTTGTGGCAATTGCAGCTGAAGAAATCGCTGAGCTGTGGAGAGAGTATGAAGCAAACGCATCACCAGAAGCCAAAGTTGTTAAAGATTTCGATAAGCTTGAGATGATACTACAAGCTTTGGAATATGAACAAGGTATTGATGATAAATGACCCCATCAAAAACTCCTTGATTTGATGGATAAAATAAAACTCGATTTCTTTTGTTTTGAGCAGAGCAAGGTAAAGATTTAGAAGAGTTTTTCCAATCTACTGCAGGTAAATTCTTGTGAACAAATGTAATCCATATATATATGTATAATCAGAGTACATATGGTTTAAGGTTTTAGAACTTTGATGCGGTTTGATTCAGGGAAGTTTCAGACTGATATAGGCAAAGCCTGGGCGTTGGAGATTGCTTCAAGAAGAAGAAAGCAACAATAGTTAGTTCTCTCTTTGAGCTAAATACTCTCTTCTCTTTGCGTTCAAGTTTTAATCGTTTTAAGAGACTTAATGTGGTCTAGAACTTAAGGGTAACTCTTGTTGCTAAATACTTTTGAGGTTGAAGCCTAAAATGAGTAAAAGAAGCGCATAAGCTAAATATGCTTGGTTCGAAATTAACAAGAAGAAATTCTTTTTCCTCAAGGAATTTATATTTGATTAACCAAAGTATTACATATGATTTTGGATCTAAGCCGGCAAGCAAACAGAGCTTCCGAAAACAAAGCCAACGAATAAAGATACATTATTGGATACATAAGCTGGTGAAAAATCAAAGAAAAGATTTAAAGTAAAGGATTATACAAAAATCAGATCAGATCGAACAACACAATACACCGAAAAGGTGAAAATAGACCGAGAAATGAAGAATTAGAAGGAGAACATCAAGGATCAAACTTTATCGAGGAAGTCAAGCCAAGTGCATCTTAAGATAACATTATTTTCATGTGTATTTTTGGATATTAGAAAAAGTTTTAGTTTTAGTTACTTTAAATTATTTTATAATATAATAATATGATGGATTTTGTTTAAATTATTGGCTAAAAGAATCACCATCTCGAAATAATTGAAAAAATAAAATCATACATCAAAAAGTCTAAAAACTTGAATATATATATATATATATATTTATATATATAAATGATTTAAGCTGATCTATTTATAGACAATTGATTTTAATTTGAAAATACAAAAAACTTCACACATATACTGATAATTATTTTTAGATATTCCTAATTTCTACAGATTTATCAGGACGTTTGTAATTTTAGGTTTCTATCAAACTTAACAAGGACTAAGATTACTACTATATGACAAATAATGTTTTTTTACCTTGAAGGAATTTTCAAATTTATGGAAAATTTCCCAGACGGAATTATGAACCGCGTATAGTAGTGATCTCACGCTTAAACAATTTGGAACACATGACGCTCTAATGGGGTCAACATTGGTTAACAGCCACCCTTTTTGTTTAACCAATAATCAGTATTCTATTTTGTAATATCTTTTTTATCAAATTGAAACTAAATAAATAAAATAATCGTAAGAAGGCATAATCAATTGGACATGATGTGTTCGAAAGAGTTGACGTGAATGGTGAACACAATTGTCATTATAAATATATCCATACTTCATTTCTCTCTTCCCCATTCTTTCTCTCAAGCTCTATCTCTTAATCTATTGATCAAATGGCTGAACAGAAGAAGTACCTATTGTTTCTGGGAGTGCCTGATTCAGAGTTTGCCAAGAGAACGTACGGGGGATACCATAATGTTTTTGTTTCTTTGCTCGGCGATGAAGGAGAGCAATGGGATTCCTATAGAGTCGTGGACGGGGAGTTTCCCGACGAGAAGGATCTTGAGAAGTACGATGGATTTGTCATTAGTGGAAGCTCTCATGATGCCTTTCAGGACACTGATTGGATCTTGAAGCTTTGTGATATTATCAAGAAACTTGATAACATGAAGAAGAAAGTTTTAGGTGTATGCTTTGGCCACCAGGTAAATTAATTTTTTATAACTTCTGTTAGTTGAGACTTGAGAATATTATGCACTAGATAACCAAACTGTTTAGTTGTAACAATCACAATAAATTAGTTATTTATTGGGTTGTTTAACTATTTATATATATGTATATTATTATATAACATCTTGTCGTCGATTGAAATACTTTTTAATGCGTCAGAATAAACACATTATGAGTTAAAAATTAGATAGCTGCCTCTTTGAATGTCTGAATGGTTCTTGATTCAATCATGCGTTGATAATTTGACATTATCAACATTGACCTTGAGAATTTGACATGGACCTTCATCTTCGTAAAAACTTTCAGTAATATTGTATTTAACGTAACTAAAATAGTTAACGCTTGGATAACATTCAGCTAATAGCTAGAGTGAAGGGTGGGAAGGTAGGGAGAGCAAGGAAAGGACCAGAGCTTTGCCTCGGGAACATAACCATCCTGAAGGACGCAGTGGCGCCCGAAAACTACTTTGGTGAGGAAGTTCCAACGAGTTTGAGGATCATAAAATGTCATCAGGACGAAGTTTTGGAGCTGCCGGAGAATGCAAAACTACTTGCATATTCAAGCATGTACGAGGTAGAAATGTATTCAATAGAAGATAACTTCCTCTGTATTCAAGGACATCCTGAGTATAACCGTGACATTTTGATCGATATCCTCGATCGTGTTCTTGCTGGAGGCCATATTACGGTTTGTTCTTCTCTCTTTTTCTTAATTAATTCATTTATTATATGTACATTTTTTTTTGGTAAAATGTTAAGTTATATACATATTATTTTGTATTTATCGTTTACAACTCTCATACAGATATTCTAAAAAGTAAACTCGTATTCTGATATGGTAGCTGCGCTTATACAACTAAGTTGGATGGAAATCCTTGTTGAATAACAGAGTACTTAAACATAGATAATCTACATAAATCTTTCTAAAATGAATAATAATAACTTGTTTGGATTAGGTTTAATTTTATGGTCAATTTCTTTCTTTCTTTCTTTTTTTGAGTAAGATTTAATGGTCAGTTTCACTTGTAACTTCCAGCTAATCTTTTACTTCATATATATCATTTTTGGGATTGTCATCCAACTCTAGGTAGGGAATTAACTTTAAAGATTTTGACAATGTATTAATGGTATAGCTGTTTAATAAGAATGACTTCTAGTGTAAACATAACCAATTTGGGTTTCTATTGGCATAATGATCTTAAGACTTGTAGTGTTGCAATATGATTTAATAGATAAAAGAATCCATCTCTTTATTTTGTAGAAAAAAAAAAGAATTGGTCTTAGAAACAAAATTTACTTAACTACTCCATATTAACATCGATTTGAGTAAAAAATATCCGCTGCATTAATTTTGTTGTGTGTGTTGCTACTAATTTTACTTCATTGTTATAAATGTATAGGAAGACTTTGTTGCAGCGTCAAAGGAAACACTGGAGAATAATGAAGCAGACAGGAAGGTTTGGCAGAATATTTGCAAAAAATTCCTCAAAGGTCAAGCCTCCTTTTTAGTTTGACTCACAAATCTGAAGTCCCATGTGGCTATCACAAAATTATATTTACCCCCTTGGTTTTATATTCGATCTCCCTGTATCCACTTTATATTTGTATTTTGTAATGTCTGATATATGTTGTAATGTATAAATAAGAATTAAATAAAAGCTTCAGTCATAATATTATAATAATTATTGTTGGTGCGGAATGTTATTTTCCAAAAATTTAAACACTGACTTCAGATATTTAGAAAAATTATAGACTAAAAGTTCAATTTTCTCACGATATTAAAAACAATATTGTTGTCATCATAATAATCAATGTAGAAAAAAATATTCTCACGATTCTAAGTATTTTTCCATAACAAGACATCAGGACTTGGCTGGAGAATATGGAGGGATTGTTTTATAGAATGTGAAACATACTTAACATTTTTTATAGAATGTGAAACTTTTATAAAACTGTAAGCATATACTCCCTCCGTATCACAATAAGTGGTGTTTTGAGATTTTGTTTTTGTTTCATAATAAGTGATATTTACACAATTCTAGAAAAAAATTAATGTCATTTGAAATTTGTAACCAATTACAAAATACTACATATTTTTTTTATTGGTTAAACTAATAACATTTTGTGTTACCAAGACAAATTGCATTAAACTTTATATTTTCTTAATTTTGTGAAAAAATCTTAAAACCCTCTTAATATGATACAAAGGTAGTATATATATATATATATATATTAGAATGTATCAAAATTTTGAATGCATATTAATTTTGTAGTTGACCAGGAATAAAATGGTAAAAATATATTTGTTTGGTTGTTACAATTAACAGTTTGATTAGTTTCTTTAAAAAAAAAACAGTATGATTAGAAAAATAAAAATTAATTCCTAACTGTCGTCCTAACGTATAAAACAACAATATCACATTGTTAGTGCGAAATCAGAAAATAAAGGCAACAAAATCTCAGAGCTGGCGTCTGTTTGCCCTTAGCTACTATAAAACCGTCTAATCTCTCGGAAATAACAAAAAGACATAATTAAAATGGTTGAGCAAAAGAGATTTGCTCTGTTTCTAGCGACGTGCGATTCAACATTGGTGAAGAAGACATATGGAGGTTATTTCAACGTGTTCGTGTCCACATTTGGCGAAGAAGGAGAGCAATGGGATCTCTTCCGAGTGATCAACGGAGAATTTCCGGAGGAGAAAGATCTGGAAAAGTATGATGGTTTCGTTATCAGTGGTAGTCTTCATGATGCTTTCGGAGATGATGATTGGATCATTAAGCTTTGTTCGATTTGTCAAAACCTCGACGACATGAAGAAGAAGGTTTTAGGTATCTGCTTTGGCCATCAGGTTCTCTTCCTAACTTTTCTCTTTTCTCTGTTTCTTTAGATTGAAATTTTCTGGTTTGATTTGATCCGTAACGTTCGGTGGTTTATACGTAATAAGATCTGTGAAAAAACCCATAAACCCCATTTCGGTTTGTTACACCAAAGCCTTGGCAATCGTATCAGAGCTAAACTAATTGTGTAACAATATAAATGTTATTAAAAGCCACTTGTTTTGCTCTGATATTGAGCCATTGTTTTGAGCTTTTTTTTTCTTTTTTTTTTCTCATTTTGTAAACCGAACTCGGATTTGGGTTTACGTGGACTTCTCTTTTTTGTAGTTTTCTTTAATTTTGTTGCATCTTGTAATTTTCTAAAGAAAATGAAAACATTTTAAATATGAAAACTCTTTAAAACAAAAACAAAAAACTTAAAACAACAACATAATAAACTAAAATGAATAAAAAGATTTGAGGCATGAATAGAAATATTTTTTTCTTAAATAAGTTTTTACAGTAACTATTAAAATTAATAAATAATTAAATAAATGTTAAAATTAATAATAAATTGTGTGATAATAATTTTTGTAAAATATTTAAATATTACTAAAATAGTTTAAAATAATATTGGCTACTTACCACATATATAGTCTTTATTATATAGTGGATTGCCATAACCATCTTGAAATGTAAACCACTGGTTTAGTGTTGGAACGTTTGATTGAAAAAGGTTGATCATATAATGAATGATCCCTTCTCTCTTTGTTTGATGAAACCAGATACTAAGCAGAATCAAAGGAGGAAAAATCGGAAGAGCGAGTAGAGGTGCAGACATGGGACTCAGAAGCATAACAATAGCTAAAGACTCGGTGAAACCTGGTGGTTACTTCGGAGACAAGACTCCAAATTCATTAGCCATTATAAAATGTCATCAAGACGAAGTTTGGGAACTCCCTGAGTCAGCTACATTGCTTGCTTATTCAGACAAATGCAACGTCGAGATGGCCTCTTTTGGAGATCACTTCCTCTCCATCCAAGGCCATCCTGAGTACAACAAAGAGATTCTTTTCGAGATCATCGATCGTGTCGTCAGTATGAAGTTGATGGAGGTTAGTATTAGCTTTTGTATCCTTATGTCCATTTTCTTTGATGTTGCATGTGAATATTTTTTTCCTTGTTGCAGCAAGATCTTGCGGATAAGGCCAAAGCAACCATGGAAGAGGCCGAACCAGATAGGAAACAATGGCAGACTCTCTGCAAAAACTTTCTGAAAGGAAGAACCGATCAAGTTTAAGTCTTAAACTGTCTTGAATTTTTTTTCTGTGGAATGAATATTCAGAATAAAACATTTATATTACAATCCTTTAACAAGCATTTATAAACACCCAACTAGGTATCTTTAAGGACCAAAAAAAAACATAACTTCTTTGAGATTGTGTACAAGTTAGTGTCAGACATCCTCTCAGCAATCAGCAGAGAAGTCTGGTTCTGGAGGTTTCTGAACTTTCAACAACTCTTTAGTTGGTTGTAACAAAGCCAACTTCGCAGATCGGTTCTTGTGAACACTACGAAGTGCATTAGCTGCAAACTTT
>MU108235.1:0-19864 GCA_012274485.2 Sinapis alba
CTTCCTTATCACTCCCTGTGATGATAATGTCATCCACATATATCAGTATGACCACAATGCCTTGTTGAGTGGTGAGAGTGAACAGAGTATGATCAGCTTCAGACTTGTTGAAACCTCTTCCATTGAGGGTTGTACTCAGCTTGTGGTACCAGGCTCTTGGAGATTGTTTCAACCCATAGATGGCTTTCTTCAATCTGAGAACATTCCCTGGTTTGACAAGGTTTTCCATACCAGGAGGTGGTCTCATGTACACTTCATCTTCTAATTCTCCTTGAAGGAAGGCATTCTTGACATCCATCTGCCATAGATCCCACTCCAAGTTTACTGCCAAAGATAGAACAATTCTGGGTGTGTGGAGCTTGGCCACTGGTGCAAATGTGTCAAGATAATCCTCCCCATAGACCTGAGTGTAACCTCTTGCCACAAGCCTTGTCTTCCTCATATCTGGTTTCCCATTTGCAAGGTATTTGATGGTGAATAGTAACCTGCTTGTCACTGCCTTCTTGCCCTTGGGGAGCTCAGTTTCATACCATGTATCATTTTTGATCATGGCATTAACCTCATCTCCAACAGAATCTCTCCATTCTTCTATTTCCATTGCTTCTTCATAGGTCTTTGGGATGTATTCTTGATCTAAGCTGGTGATAAACGCCTGGTGCTCCACTGGGTAATAAGCAAAAGAGCACACTGCTTGGATAGGGTGAGCTACTGCCTGGCTATTGAAGTACACTCTTGTGTTGATCCAGTTGGATGTTGGTTTTCTCAGCCTTGTGCTTCTCCTAAGCTGCTGAGTACCCTCCACATTCTGTTCATGTCCAGCTGATTCAGCTCCAGTTTGCCGTTGCTGCTCTACTGCCTCTTCTTGTTGTTTCTCATCCTGATCATGAACCTGACCACCAGTATGTTGTTCTCCTTGACTCCCCCCTTCAGGATCAGGATGGGAATCATCTCCAGATAAGTCACCCTCTTCAATCTCAATTTCTGATCCTTGTCTTTCTTCCTGATCATGGACATCCTCTTGATTGTTTGGTGATCTCACTTCTGGCTGTGTTTGTGGCATGTTGATGCCAAGGCTCTCCATGATGCGCGTCAGATTGTCTGCCCTATCAGAAGATGTTTGAGAGAGGTCCTTCAGCTTGTCCCAACTCTTCTCCTCATAATATCCTCTTGATTCCACAAACTTCACATCTCTGGAGACAAGTACCCTTCTCATATCTGGATCATAGCATTTGTAGCCTTTTTGGGTAGGTGAATAACCAAGGAACACAGCCTTAGTACTCCTAGCTTCTAGCTTATTTCTCTGCTCACCTGGCTGTAAAGCATAGCACAAACACCCAAAAATGCGCAAGTGATTAAGAGAGGGTTTTCTTTTGTTCAATACCTCATATGGTGTAAGATCATCAAGAACTCTTGTTGGAGTTCTGTTAATCAGATAGCATGCTGTCATGACAGCATCACTCCAGAATCTCTTGGGCACATTGGTATACAACATCATACACCTTGCTACCTCCATGAGATGTATGTTCTTCCTCTCAGCTACACCATTCTGTTGTGGTGTGTATGGGCAGCTGGTTTGGTGAATGATCCCATGCTTAGCTAGGTGATTTTTGAAGGCATTGCTTGTATACTCTCCCCCATTATCTGACCTGAATACTTTGATCTTAACATTAAAGTGATTAGTTATATAGGTCTGGAAGTTAATAAAAGCATCTAGCACTCTATCTTTAGTTTGAATCATAGTCAGCCAAGTATATTTCGATTTTTGATCTATAAATGTGACAAAATATCTATGGTTTTCCCTAGATATGCATGGTGCAGTCCAGACATCAGAATGTATAAGATCAAAGCAATTCTCATAGATAGTAGATGACTTAGGGAAGACAGACTTGCAATGTTTGCCAAGAATACATGCTTCACAACCATCATTTTTAAAAGAAACATTAGGCAACAATAGGTTCAGTGCTCTAGAGTGAGGGTGACCTAGCCTAGCATGCCATAATACATCATTGTTTAAAACAGGAATTGAACTAAAAGCAGTAGATAAATTGGTAGCAGGCTTGATGTCTTCAAGTAGGTACAAGTCCTCCTTTGTAGCACCTTTGCCAATCAACCTAAGAGTCTCAATATCCTGAAACACAACCTCATTAGGACTAAAGATCACATTGCAATTTAAGTCAGTAGTGACCCTTTTAACAGACAATAAATTAGAGGCAAAGGTAGGCATGTAAAAGGCTTTAGTATCTTTATCAAACAGATTAAGAGTTCCTACACCTTTAATAGGAATTTTATCTCCATTTGCAATCATAACATTCCCTAGAACAGGCTCTACATTACTGATCAACCTAGCATCACTAATCATGTGGTGAGATGCTCCTGAGTCTATAACTAGGGGCTTAACACTACTGGATGCATTGATTGAAGTAGCAAGAGCAGTAGGAGAGTTGTATGATGCATTAAGGGAGATACCAAGTGTGTTACCAGAGTTCTCCTTGAGGATCTTGATGAGAGCCTCAATGTCTGATCTCTTGATTGTCTCATCTTGTGTAGTCCTCACAGCTGATCCTCCACTGAAGGTTAAGGCCTTTCCATCACCAGCAGCCATGGTGCGCATAGGGGTAGATGGTTCTCCCACTTCACCAGAGAAATGAGCTCTTGCATCAGCATAAGGGGTCCTGAACTTCTGAGGCTTAAGATGTGGGTGGAGGATCCAGCACTTGTCCTTGCCATGGCCCTTCTTCTTGCAATGATCACACACCCAAATCTTCTTCTCTTCTGGTTTGTAAAACCCTTTGTTAGCCACGCCTTCTTCCCTTTTGTTCTCGGCTCCTTCAGCTTGGTTTGCCATGATGAGCTCTCCCTTTCTTCCAAAAAGACCAACAGAACCTTGTTCTTTTTGGATTTGAGCACACACTTCTTCTAGAGATGGCAGATCATGACCTCTTAGAATATGCTTGATTAGGTCATTGTAACCAGAGTTGAGGGTGAATAGCAAAGCAAAGACTTTGTCTTGTTCTCTCCTCTCATTAAGCACATCCGGATCAACAGTTCCTGGCCTCAGCATCTCTAGCTCAGCCCACAAGGACCTAAACTTTCCAAAATGCCTATCAAAATCAGTGTCCTCTTGACTGAGAGTGTTGATAGCCCTCTTGACTTCAAACACCCTACTGATATTAGACTGGTTTCCATACACCTTCTTGAGTGTGTCCCACAGCTCCTTGGAAGTTTCACAGTAGGAGTAAGCTTCCAAGATAGAGGCTTCAAGGCTGTTTTGAATAATGGACAGCACCATGAGGTCCTCCTGACCTCTTTTCTTGTCGCCCACATCAGCAACAACAACTTCTTTACCATCCTCTCCTAGAATGGTCTTCTTTGGGTTCTTTCCTTCTTCAACAACATCCCAGAGTCCTCTGCCTCCAAGAGCAGTCTTAGCAAGTCTAGCCCACAGTAGGTAATTAGGACCCTTGAGAGTAACAGGAATCATCACCATTTTTGAGTTTAATGCCATATTCATCAAGAACAACTCAAGAACAGCAAGAACATAGTAAAAACAGAATAAAAACATGGGATTTCGAAAATTATGAAATGAATCAGAGTATTTGAGTAGGGGTTTGCGTAAGTAGAAGGAGAATAGGTAAAGAGAATGAAGAGTAAACTGGTTTCAGGAGCAAGCTTGCTCTGATACCATGAGATTTTAGAGAGATTCAAAGTATTCAAATGAAGAACATGGAGAAAGGTGGAGAGAGAGAGAAGCTTGCACTAAATAGAGAGAGAGAGAAGTGAGGAAATGGTATCCTTAGTCTGCATTAGGTTCTGGGACCATTACATAAATAGAGAAATCAGAATACCCTAGGACACTATTAAACAACTAATATCAAGAATAAGAATAAACAAAGGCAGGCCAGTCCAAACTGTCCCAACTGTCTTGGTTCAGGCTGAAAGTGACTTCTCCCAACGTCCCCAAGGCTTGCAGGCTCATCCCCACACATGACCAGACCTTCCCAATGTTCCTCTTGCCTTAGACAATTCAAATTAGAGCTTCTGGATGGATTTCAAACTTAACTCTCTTCTTCTTGTCTTGTAAGTCACGTTTAGGGCCTAGGTTGTACGGACATACTTGTCTTCCAAGTCAACTCCAATCTTGCTTATTCTGAATGCCTTTGTTTCCCCTTATCATCCCAGCTGCTATTTGATTCTTCATGTCAACAATAATGGTTCCAAATCAAGATTATTACATAGTGATTCATCCTGGTTTGATCAGGAGCTTGAAGAACTTGCCATATGTCCAAACAGGCTAAACATGGATATCCTGATTAGAAAGTGGAATAACTTCTTAAACATAACTCCTTTGGGATAAAATCAACTTTATGGATACTCTTCACTGAATAATGGCTCCAAATCAAGCATCTTACAAAGTGGTTCATCCGGGTTTGATTAGAAACTTGAAGAACTTGCCATATGTCCAAACATGCTTAACATGGATATCTTGATTAGAAAGTAGAATAACTTCTTAAACATAACTCCTATGGGATTTATTTAACTTCATGAAAGACTCTCCATGGATTAATGGTTCCAAATCAAGCTTTTTACATAGTGATTCATCCTGGTTTGATTAGAAGCTTGAAGAACTTGCCATATGTCCAAACAGGCTATACATGGATATCCTGATTAGAAAGTGGAATAACTTCTTAAACATAACTCCTTTGGGATTTATTCAACTTCATGGATACTCTCCACTGAATAATGGTTCCAAATAAATCTTCTTACATAGTGATTCATCCTGGTTTGATTAGGAGCTTGAAGAACTTGCCATATGTCCAAACAGGCTAAACATGGATATCCTGATTAGAAAGTGGAATAACTTCATAAACATAACTCCTTTGGGGTTTATTCAACTTCATGGATACTCTCCACTGAATAATGGTTCCACATCAAGCTTGTTACATAGTGATTCATCCTAGTTTGATTAGAAGCTTGAAGAACTTGCCATATGTCCAAACATGCTAAACATGGATATCCTTGTTGGAAAGTGGAATAACTTCTTAAACATAACTCCTTTGGGATTCATTCAACTTTATGAATACTCTAAACTGAATAATGGTTCCAAATCAAGCTTCTTACGTATTGATTCATCCTGGTTTGATTAGAAGCTTCAAGAACTTATCATATGTCCAAACAGGCTAAACATGAATATCCTGATTAGAAAGTGGAATAACTTCTTAAACATAACTCCTTTGAGATTGTTACAACTTCATGGATACTCTCCACTGAATAATGGTTCCAAATCAAGCTTCTTACATAGAGATTCATCCTGGGTTGATTAGAAGCTACAAGAACTTGCCATATGTCCAAACAGGCTAAACATGGATATCTTGATTAGAAAGTGGAATAACTTCTTAAACATAACTCCTTTGGTATTGATTAAACTTCACGGATACTCTCCACTGAATAATGGTTCCAGATCAAGCTTCTTACTTAGTGATTCATCTTGGTTTGTTTAGAAGCATGAAGAACTTGCCATATGTCCAAACATGCTAAACATGTATATCCTGATTAGAAAGTGGAATAACTTCTTAAACATAACTCCTATGGGATTTATTTAACTTCATGAAAGACTCTCCATTGATTAATGGTTTCAAATCAAGCTTTTTACATAGTGATTCATCCTGGTTTGATTAAAAGTTTGAAGAACTTGCCATATGTCCAAACAGGCTAAACATGGATATCTTGATTAGAAAGTGGAATAACTTCTTAAACATAACTCCTTTGGGATTTATTCAATTTCATGGATACTTTCCACTGAATAATGGTTCCAAATAAATCTTCTTACATAGTGATTCATCTTGGTTTGATTAGGAGCTTGAAGAACTTGCCATATGTCCAAACAGGCTAAATATGGATATCCTGATTAGAAAGTCGAATAACTTCTTAAACATAACTCCTTTGGGATTTATTCAACTTCAAGGATACTCTCCACTGAATAATTGTTCCAAATCAAGCTTCTTACATTGTGATTCATCCGGGTTTTATTAGAAGCTTGAAGAACTTGCCATATGTCCAAACAGGCTAAACATGGATATCCTGATTAGAAAGTGAAATAAGTTATTCAACATAACTCCTATGGGATTTATTAAAATTCATGAAAGACTCTCCATTTATTAATAGTTCCAAATCAATTTTTTTTTTACATAGTTATTCATCCTGTTTTGATTAGAAGCTTCAAGAACTTGCCATATGTCAAAACAGGCTAAACATGGATATCCTGATTAGAAAGGTAAATAACTTCTTAAACATAACTCCTTTGGGATTTATTCAACATCATGGATACTCTCCACTGAATAATGGTTCCAAATGAATCTTCTTACATAGTGATTCATCCTGGTTTGATTAGGAACTTGAAGAACTTGCCAAATGTCCAAACAGGCTAAACATGGATATCCTGATTAGAAATTGGAATAACTTCTTAAACATAACTCCTTTGGGATTTAATAAACTTTATGGATACTCTTCACTGAATAATGGTTCCAAATGAAGCTTCTTACATAGTGATTCATCCGGGTTTGATTAGAAGCTTGAAGAACTTGCCATATGTCCAAACATGCTTAACATGGATATCATGATTAGAAAGTGGAATAACTTCTTAAGCATAACTCCTATTTGATTTATTTAACTTCATTAAAGACTCTCCATTGATTAATGGTTGCAAATAAGGCTTTTTACATAGTGATTCATCCTGGTTTGATTAGAAGCTTGAAGAACTTGCCATATGTCCAAACAGGCTAAACATGGATATCCTGATTAGAAAGTTGAATAACTTCTTAAACATAACTAATTTGGGATTTATTTAACTTCATGGATACTATCCACTGAATAATGGTTCCAAATTAATCTTCTTACATAGTGATTCATCCTGGTTTGATTAGGAGCTTGAAGAACTTGCCATATGTCCAAACAGGCTAAACATGGATATCCTGATTAGAAAGATGAATAAATTCTTAAACATAACTCCTTTGGGATTTATTCAACTTCATGGATACTCTCCACTGAATAATGGTTCCAAATCAAGCTTCTTACATTGTGATTCATCCGGGTTTGATAAGAAGCTTGAAGAACTTGCCATATGTCCAAACAGGCTAAACATGGATATCCTGATTAGAAAGTGAAATAAGTTATTCAACATAACTCTTATGGGATTTATTCAAATTCATGAAAGACTCTCCATTGATTAATAGTTCCAAATCAAATTTTTTACATAGTGATTCATCCTGGTTTGATTAGAAGCTTCAAAAACTTGCCATATGTCCAAATAGGCTAAACATGGATATCATGATTAGAAAGTGGAATAACTTCTTAAACATAACTCATTTGGGATTTATTCAAATTCAGTGATACTCTCCACTGAATAATGGTTCCAAATCAATCTTCTTACATAGGGATTCATCCTGGTTTGACTAGGAGCATGAAGAACTTGCCATATGTCCAAACAGGCTAAACATGGATATCCTGATTAGAAAGTGGAATAACTTCTTAAACATAATTCCTTTGGGATTTAATAACATTTATGGATACTCTTCACTGAATAATGGTTCCAAATCAAGCTTCTTACATAGTGGTTCATCCGGGTTTGATTAGAAGCTTGAAGAACTTGCCATATGTCAAAACAGGCTTAACATGGATATCCTGATTAGAAAGTAGAATAACTTCTTAAACATAACTCCTATGGGATTTATTTAACTTCATGAAAGACTCTCCATTGATTAATGGTTTCAAATCAAGCTTTTTACATAGTGATTCATCCTGGTTTGATTAAAAGTTTGAAGAACTTGCCATATGTCCAAACAGGCTAAACATGGATATCATGATTAGAAAGTGGAATAACTTCTTACACATAACTCCTTAAAAATTGAAACAACTTCATGGATACTCTCCACTGAATAATGGTTCCAAATCAAGCTTCTTACATAATGATTAATCCTGGTTTGATTAGAAGCTACAAGAACTTGCAATATGTCCAAACAGGCTAATCATGGATATCCTGATTAGAAAGTGGATTAACTTCTTAAACATAACTCCTTTGGGATTTATTAAACTTCATGGATACTCTCCACTGAATAATGGTTCCAAATCAATCTTCTTACATAGTTATTCATCCTGGTTTTATTAGGAGCTTGAAGAACTTGACATATGTCCAAACAGGCTAAACATGGATATCCTGATTAGAAAGTGGAATAACTTCTTAAACATAACTCCTTTGGGATTTAATCAACTTTATAGATACTATTCACTGAATAATGGTTCCAGATCAAGGTTCTTACATAGTGGTTCATCCGGGTTTGATTAGAAGCTTGAAGAACTTGCCATATGTCCAAACAGGCTTAACATGGATATCCTGATTAGAAAGTGGGATAACTTCTTAAACATAACTCCTATGGGATTTATTAAAATTCATGAAAGACTCTCCATTTATTAATAGTTCCAAATCAATTTTTTTTATATATTTATTCATCCTGTTTTGATTAGAAGCTTCAAGAACTTGCCATATGTCAAAACAGGCTAAACATGGATATCCTGATTAGAAAGTGGAATAACTTCTTAAACATAACTCCTTTGGGATTTATTCAACTTCATGGATACTCTCCACTGAATAATGGTTCCAAATGAATCTTCTTACATAGTGATTCATCCTGGTTTGATTAGGAACTTGAAGAACTTGCTAAATTTCCAAACAGGCTAAACATGGATATCCTGATTAGAAATTGGAATAACTTCTTAAACATAACTCCTTTGGGATTTAATCAACTTTATGGATACTCTTCACTGAATAATGGTTCCAAATGAATCTTCTTACATAGTAATTCATCCGGGTTTGATTAGAAGCTTGAAGAACTTGCCATATGTCCAAACATGCTTAACATGGATATCCTGATTAGAAAGTGGAATAACTTCTTAAGCATAACTCCTATGTGATTTATTTAACTTCATTAAAGACTCTCCATTGATTAATGGTTGCAAATAAGGCTTTTTACATAGTGATTCATCCTGGTTTGATTAGAAGCTTGAAGAACTTGCCATATGTCCAAACAGGCTAAACATGGATATCCTGATTAGAAAGTGGAATAACTTCTTAAACATAACTCATTTGGGATTTATTCAACTTCATGGATACTATCCACTGAATAATGGTTCCAAATTAATCTTCTTACATAGTGATTCATCCTGGTTTGATTAGGAGCTTGAAGAACTTGCCATATGTCCAAACAGGCTAAACATGGATATCCGTATTAGAAAGTGGAATAACTTCATAAACATAACTCCTTTGGGGTTTATTCAACTTCATGGATACTCTCCACTGAATAATGGTTCCACATCAAGCTTGTTACATAGTGATTAATCCTAGTTTGATTAGAAGCTTGAAGAACTTGCCATATGTCCAAACATGCTAAACATGGATATCCTGGTTGGAAAGTGGAATAACTTCTTAAACATAACTCCTTTGGGATTCATTCAACTTTATGAATACTCTACACTGAATAATGGTTCCAAATCAAGCTTCTTACGTAGTGATTCATCCTGGTTTGATTAGAAGCTTCAATAACTTATCATATGTCCAAACAGGCTAAACATGAATATCCTGGTTAGAAAGTGGAATAACTTCTTAAACATAACTCCTTTGAGATTGTTACAACTTCATGGATACTCTCCACTGAATAATGGTTCCAAATCAAGCTTCTTACATAGTGATTCATCATGGGTTGATTAGAAGCTACAAGAACTTGCCATATGTCCAAACAGGCTAAACATGGATATCTTGATTAGAAAGTGGAATAACTTCTTAAACATAACTCCTTTGGTATTGATTAAACTTCATGGATACTCTCCACTGAATAATGGTTCCAGATCAAGCTTCTTACTTAGTGATTCATCTTGGTTTGTTTAGAAGCATGAAGAACTTGCCATATGTTCAAACATGCTAAACATGGATATCCTGATTAGAAAGTGGAATAACTTCTTAAACATAACTCCTATGGGATTTATTTAACTTCATGAAAAACTCTACATTATTTAATGGTTCCAAATCAAGCTTTTTACATAGTGATTCATCTTGGTTTGATTAGAAGCTTGAAGAATTTGCCATATGTCCAAACAGGCTAAACTTGGATATCCTCATTAGAAAGTGGAATAACTTCTTAAACATAACTCCTTTGGGATTTATTCAACTTCATGGATACTATCCACTGAATGATGGTTCCAAATCAATCTTCTTACATAGTGATTCACCCTGGTTTGATTAGGAGCTTGAAGAACTTGCCATATGTCCAAACTGGCTAAACATGGATATCCTGATTAGAAAGTGGAATAACTTCTTAAACATAACTCCTTTGGGATTTATTCAACTTCAAGGATACTCTCCACTGAATAATTGTTCCAAATCAAGCTTCTTACATTGTGATTCATCCGGGTTTTATTAGAAGCTTGAAGAACTTGCCATATGTCCAAACAGGCTAAACATGGATATCCTGATTAGAAAGTGAAATAAGTTATTCAACATAACTCCTATGGGATTTATTAAAATTCATGAAAGACTCTCCATTTATTAATAGTTCCAAATCAATTTTTTTATACATAGTTATTCATCCTGTTTTGATTAGAAGCTTCAAGAACTTGTCATATGTCAAAACAGGCTAAACATGGATATCCTGATTAGAAAGTGGAATAACTTCTTAAACATAACTCCTTTGGGATTTATTCAACTTCATGGATACTCTCCACTGAATAATGGTTCCAAATGAATCTTCTTACATAGTGATTCATCCTGGTTTGATTAGGAACTTGAAGAACTTGCCAAATGTCCAAACAGGCTAAACATGGATATCATGATTAGAAATTGAAATAACTTCTTAAACATAACTCCTTTGGGATTTAATCAACTTTATGGATACTCTTCACTGAATAATGGTTCCAAATGAAGCTTCTTACATAGTGATTCATCCGGGTTTGAGTAGAAGCTTGAAGAACTTGCCATATGTCCAAACATGCTTAACATGGATATCCTGATTAGAAAGTGGAATAACTTCTTAAGCATAACTCCTATGTGATTTATTTAACTTCATTAAAGACTCTCCATTGATTAATGGTTGCAAATAAGGCTTTTTACATAGTGATTCATCTTGGTTTGATTAGAAGCTTGAAGAACTTGCCATATGTCCAAACAGGCTAAACATGGATATCCTGATTAGAAAGTGGAATAACTTCTTAAACATAACTCATTTGGGATTTATTCAACTTCATGGATACTATCCACTGAATAGTGGTTCCAAATTAATCTTCTTGCATAGTGATTCATCCTGGTTTGATTAGGAGCTTGAAGAACTTGCCATATGTCCAAACAGGCTAAACATGGATATCCTGATTAGAAAGTGGAATAACTTCTTAAACATAACTCCTTTGGGATTTATTCAACTTCATGGATACTCTCCACTGAATAATGGTTCCAAATCAAGCTTCTTACATTGTGATTCATCCGTGTTTGATAAGAAGCTTGAAGAACTTGCCATATGTCCAAACAGGCTAAACATGGATATCCTGATTAGAAAGTGAAATAAGTTATTCAACATAACTCTTATGGGATTTATTCAAATTCATGAAAGACTCTCCATTGATTAATAGTTCCAAATCAAATTTTTTACATAGTGATTCATCCTGGTTTGATTAGAAGCTTCAAAAACTTGCCATATGTCCAAATAGGCTAAACATGGATATCCTGATTAGAAAGTGGAATAACTTCTTAAACATAACTCCTTTGGGATTTATTCAACTTCAGTGATACTCTCCACTGAATAATGGTTCCAAATCAATCTTCTTACATAGTGATTCATCCTGGTTTGATTAGGAGCTTGAAGAACTTGCCATATGTCCAAACAGGCTAAACATGGATATCCTTATTAGAAAGTGGAATAACTTCTTAACCATAACTCCTTTGGGATTTATTGAACTTCATGGATACTCTCCACTGAATAATGTTTCCCAATAAATCTTCTTACATAGTGATTCATCCGGGTTTAATTAGAAGCTTGAAGAACTTGCCATATGTCCAAACATGCTAAACATGGATATGCTGGTTAGAAAAATGAATAACTTCTTAAACATAGCTCCTTTGGGATTCATTCAACTTTATGGATACTCTCCTCTGAATAATGGTTCCAAATCAAGCTTCTTATGTAGTGATTCATCCTGGTTTGATTAGAAGCTACAAGAACTTGCCATATGTCCAAACATGCTACACATGGATATCCTGATAAGAAAGTGGAATAACTTCTTAAACATAGCTCCTTTGGGATTTAATCAACTTTATGGATACTCTTCACTGAATAATGGTTCCAAATCAAGCTTCTTACATAGTGGTTCATCCGGGTTTGATTAGAAGCTTGAAGAACTTGCCTTATGTCCAAACAGGCTTAACATGGATATCATGATTAGAAAGTGGAATAACTTTTTAAACATAACTCCTATGGGATTTATTTAACTCCATGAAAGACTCTCCATCGATTAATGGTTTCAAATCAAGCTTTTTACATAGTAATTCATCATGGTTTTATTAGAAGCTTGAAGAACTTGCCATATGTCCAAACATGCTAAACATGGATATCCTGATAAGAAAGTGAAATAACTTCTTAAACATAACTCCTTTGGGATTTATTAAACTTCATGGATACTCTCCACTGAATAATGGTTCCAAATAAATCTTCTTACATAGTTATTCATCGTGGTTTGATTAGGAGCTTGAAGAACTTGCCATATGTCCAAACAGGCTAAACATGGATATCCTGATTATAAAGTGGAATAACTTCTTAAACATAACTCCGGATTTATTTAACTTCATGGATACTCTACACTGAATAATGGTTCCACATCAAGCTTGTTACATAGTGATTCGTCCTAGTTTGATTAGAAGCTTGAAGAACTTTCCATATGTCCAAACATTCTAAACATGGATATCCTGATTAGAAAGTGGAATAACTTCTTAAACATAACTCCTTTGGGATTTATTCAACTTCATGGATACTCTCCGCTGAATAATGGTTCCAAATCAAGCTTCTTACATAGTGATTCATCCGGGCTTGATTACAAGCTTGAAGAACTTGCCATATGTCCAAACATGCTAAACATGGATATCCTGGTTAGAAAGTTGAATAATTTCTTAAACATAACTCTTTTGGGATTCATTCAACTTTATGGATACTCTCCCCTGAATAATGGTTCCAAATCAAGCTTCTTACGTAGTGATTCATCCTATTTGATTAGAAGCTTCAAGAACTTACCATATGTCCAAACAGGCTAAACATGAATATCCTGATTAGAAAGTGGAATAACTTGTTAAACATTACTCCTTTGAGATTGATAAAACTTCATGGATACTCTCCACTGAATAATGGTTCCAAATCAAGCTTCTTACATAGTGATTCATCCTGTTTGATTAGAAGCTACAAGAACTTGTCATATGTCCAAACAGGCTAATCATGGATATCCTGATTAGAAAGTGGAATAACTTCTTAAACATAACTCCTTTGGGATTGATTCAACTTCATGGATTCTCTCCACTGAATAATGTTTCCAAATCAAGCTTATTACGTAGTGATTCATCTTGGTTTGTTTAGAAGCATGAAGAACTTGCCATATGTCCAAACATGCTAAACATGGATATCCTGATTAGAAAGTGGAATAACTTCTTCAATATAACTCATATGGGATTTATTCAACTTTATGAAAGATTCTCCATTGATTAATGGTTCCAAAACAAGCTTCTTACTTAGTGATTCATCCGAGTTTGATTACAAGCTTGAAGAACTTGCCATATGACCAAACATGCTAAACATGGATATCCTTGTTAGAAGGTTGAATAACTTCTTAAACATAACTCCTTTGGGATTCATTCAATTTTATGGATACTCTCCACTGAATAATGGTTCCAAATCAAGCTTCTTACGTAGTGATTCATCCTGGTTTGATTAGAAGCTTCAAGAACTTACCATATGTCCAAACAGGCTAAACATGAATATCCTGATTAGAAAGTGGAATAGCTTCTTAAACATAACTCCTTTGAGATTGATACAACTTCATGGATACTTTCCACTGAATAATGGTTCCAAATCAAGCTTCTTACATAGTGATTTATCCTGGTTTGATTAGAAGCTACAAGAACTTGCCATATGTCTAAACAGGCTAAACATGGATATCCTGATTAGAAAGTGGAATAACTTCTTAAACATAACTCCTTTGGGATTGATTCAACTTCATGGAAACTCTCCACTTAATAATGGTTTCAGATCAAGCTTCTTACATAGTGATTCATCTTGGTTTGTTTAGAAGCTTAAAGAACTTGCCATATGTCCAAACAGGCTAAACATAGATATCCTGATTAGAAAGTGGAATAACTTCTTAAACATAACTCCTTTGGGATTGATTCATCTTCATGGATACTGTCCGCTGAATAAAGATTCTAGATCAAGCTTATTACTTAGTGATTCATCTTGGTTTGTTTAGAAGCATGAAGAACTTGCCATATGTCCAAACATGCTAAACATGGATATCTGGTTAGAAAGTTGAATAACTTCTTAAACATAACTCCTTTGGGATTCATTCAACTTTATGGATACTCTCAACTGAATAATGGTTCCAAATCAAGCTTTTTATGTAGTGATTCATCCTGGTTTGATTAGAAGCTTCAAGAACTTACCAAATGTCCAAACAGGCTAAACATGAATATCCTGATTAGAAAGTGGAATAACTTCTTAAACATAACTCTTTTGGGATTGATTCAACTTCATGGATACTCTCCACTGAATAATGTTTCCAGATCAAGCTTCTTACATAGTGATTCATCTTGGTTTGTTTAGAAGCATGAAGAATTTGCCATATGTCCAAACAGGCTAAACATGAATATCCTGATTAGAAAGTGGAATAACTTCTTCAACATAACTCCTATGGGATTTATTCAACATCATGAAAGAATCTCCATTGATTAATGGTTCCAAATAAAGCTTTTTACATAGTGATTCATCTTGGTGTTATTAGAAGCTTGAAGAACTTGCCATATGTCCAAACAGGCTAAACATGGATATCCGGATTAGAAAGTGGAATAACTTCTTTAACATAAATCATTTGGGATTTATTCAACTTCATGGATACTATCCACTAAATAATGGTTCCAAATCAAGATTCTTACATAGTGATTCATCCTAGTTTGATTAGAAGCTTGAAGAACTTGCCATATGTCCAAACTGGCTAAACATGGATATCCTGATTACAAAGTGGAATAACTTCTTAAACATAACTCCTTTGGGATTTCTTCAACTTCATGGATACTTTCCACTGAATAATGGTTCCAAATCAAGATTCTTACATAGTGATTCATCCGGGTTTGATTAGAAGCTTGAAGAACTTGCCATATGTCCAAACAGGCTAAACATGAATATCTTGATTAGAAAGTGGAATAACTTCTTAAACACAACTCCTTTGAGATTGATACAACTTCATGGATACTCTCCACTGAATAATGGTTCCAAATCAAGCTTCTTACATAGTGATTCATCCTGGTTTGATTAGAAGCTACAAGAACTTGCCATATTTTACAAACAGGCTAAACATGGATATCCTTATTAGAAAGTGGAATAACTTCTTAAACATAACTCCTTTGGGATTGATTCAACTTCATGGATACTCTCCACTGAATAATGTTTCCAGATCAAGCTTCTTACATAGTGATTCATCTTGGTTTGTTTAAAAGCATGAAGAATTTGCCATATGTCCAAACAGGCTAAACATGAATATCCTGATTAGAAAGTGGAATAACTTCTTCAACATAACTCCTATGGGATTTATTCAACTTCTTGGAAGAATCTTCATTGATTAATGGTTCAAAATAAATCTTTTTACATAGTGATTCATCTTGGTTTGATTAGAAGCTTGAAGAACTTGCCATATGTCCAAACAGGCTAAACATGGATATCCGGATTAGAAAGTGGAATAATTTCTTTAACATAAATCCTTTGGGATTTATTCAACTTCATGGATACTATCCACTAAATAATGGTTCCAAATCAAGATTCTTACATAGTGATTCATCCTAGTTTGATTAGAAGCTTGAAGAACTTGCCATATGTCCAAACATGCTAAACATGGATATCCTGATTAGAAAGTGGAATAACTTTTGAAACATAACTCCTTTGGGATGGATTCAACTTCATGGATACTCTCCGCTGAATAATGATTCCAGATCAAGCTTATTACGTAGTGATTCATCCAGGTTTAATTAGAAGCATGAAGAACTTGCCATATGTCCAAACAGGCTAAACATGGATATCCTGATTAGAAAGTGGAATAACTTCTTCAACATAACTCCTATGGGATTTATTCAACTTCATGAAAGACTCTCTATTGATTAATGGTTCCAAAACAATCTTCTTACTTAGTGATTCATCCTGGTTTGATTAGAAGCTTGCAGACTTTGCTATATGTCCAAATATGCTAAACATGGATATACTGAAAAGAAAGTGGAATAACTTCTTAAACATAACTCCTTTTGGATTTATTCAACTTCATGGATACTCTACACTGAATAATGGTTCCAAATAAATCTTCTTACATAGTGATTCAGCCTGGTTTGATTAGGAGCTTGAAGAACTTGCCATATGTCCAAACATGCTAAACATGGATATCCTGATTAGAAAGTGGAATAACTTCTTAAACATAACTCCTTTGGGATTTATTTAACTTCATGGATACTCTCCACTGAATAATGGTTCTAAATCAAGCTTCTTACATAGTGATTCATCCAGGTTTAATTAGAAGCTTGAAGAACTTGCCATATGTCCAAACATGCTAAACATGGATATCCTGGTTAGAAAGTTGAATAACTTCTTAAACATAACTCTTTTGGGGTTCAATCAACTTTATGGATACTCTCCACTGAATAATGGTTCCAAATCAAGCTTCTTACATAGTGATTCATCCTGGTTTGATTAGAAGCTACAAGAACTTGTCATATGTCCAAACAGGCTAATCATGGATATCCTGATTAGAAAGTAAAATAACTTCTTAAACATAACTCCTTTGGGATTGATTCAACTTTATGGATACTCTCCACTGAATAATGTTTCCAAATAAAGCTTATTACGTAGTGATACATCTTGGTTTGTTTAGAAGCATGAAGAACTTGCCATATGTCCAAACAGGCTAAACATGGATATACTGATTATAAAGTGGAATAACTTCTTCAATATAACTCATATGGGATTTATTCAACTTCATGAAAGACTCTCCATTGATTAATGGTTCCAAAACAAGCTTCTTACATAGTGATTCACCCTGGTTCGATTAAAAGCTTGCAGACTTTGCCATATGTCCGTTCAAACAGGCTAAACATGGATATCCTGATTAGAAAGTGGAATAACTTCTTAATCATAACTCCTTTGGGATTTATTCAACTTCACGGATACTCTCCACTGAATAATGGTTCCAAATCAATCTTCTTACATAGTGATTCATCCTCGTTTGATTAGGAGCTTGAAGAACTTGCCATATGTCCAAACAGGCTAAACATGGATATCCTGATTAGAAAGTGGAATAAATTCTTAAACATAACTCCTTTGGGATTTATTAACCTTCATGGATACTCTTCACTGAATAATGGTTCCAAATCAAGCTTCTTACATAGTGATTCATCCGAAATTGATTACAAGCTTGAAGAACTTGCCATATGTGCAAACATGCTAAACATGGATATTCTGGTTAGAAAGTTGAATAACTTCTTAAACATAACTCCTTTGGGATTCATTCAACTTTATGGATACTCTCCACTGAATAATGGTTCCAGATCAAGCTTCTTACATAGTGATTCATCTTGGTTTGTTTAGAAGCTTGAAGAACTTGATATATGTCCAAATAGGCTAAACATGGATATCCTGATTAGAAAGTGGAATAATTTCTTAAACTTAACTCATTTGGGATAAATTCAACTTCATGGATACTGTCCGCTGAATAATGATTCCAGATCAAGCTTATTACGTATTGATTCATCTTGGTTTGTTTAGAAGCATGAAGAACTTGCCATATGTCCAAACATGCTAAACATGGATATCCTGGTTAGAAAGTTGAATAATTTCTTAAACATAACTCCTTTGGGATTCATTCAACTTTATGGATACTCTATACTGAATAATGGTTCCAAATCAAGCTTTTTATGTAGTGATTCATCCTGGTTTGATTAGAAGCTTCAAGAACTTACCATATGTCCAAACAGGCTAAACATGAATATCCTGATTAGAAAGTGGAATAACTTCTTAAACATAACTCCTTTGGGATTGATTCAACTTCATGGATACTCTCCACTGAATAATGTTTCCAGATCAAGCTTCTTACATAGTGATTCATCTTTGTTTGTTTAGAAGCATGAAGAATTTGCCATATGTCCAAATAGGCTAAACATGAATATCCCGATTAGAAAGTAGAATAACTTCTTCAACATAACTCCTATGGGATTTATTCAACTTCATGAAAGAATCTCCATTGATTAATGGTTCCAAATCAAGATTCTTACATAGTGATTCATCCTAGTTTGATTAGAAGCTTGAAGAACTTGCCATATGTCCAAACAGGCTAAACATGAATATCATGATTAGAAAGTGGAATAACTTCTTAAACATAAATCCTTTGGGATTGATTCAACTTCATGGATACTCTCCACTGAATAATAATTCCAGATCAAGCTTATTACATAGTGATTCATCTTGGTTTGCTTAGAAGCATGAAGTACTTGCCATATGTCCAAACAGGCTAAACATGGATATCTTGATTAGAAAGTGGAATAACTTCTTCAACATAACTCCTATGGGATTTATTCAACTTCATGAAAGACTCTCCATTCATTAATGGTTCCAAAACAAGCTTCTTACATACTGATTCATCCTGGTTTGATTAGAAGCTTGCAGACTTTGCCATATGTCCAAACAGGCTAAACATGGATATACTGATAAGAAAGTGGAATAATTTCTTAAACATAACTCCTTTTGGATTTATTCAACTTCATGGATACTCTCCACTGAATAATGGTTCCAAACCAATCTTCTTACATAGTGTTTCATCCTGGTTTGATTAGGAGCTTGAAGAACTTGCCATATGTCCAAACAGGCTAAACATGGATATCCTGATTAGAAACTGGAATAACTTCTTAAACATAACTCCTTTGGGATTTATTCAACTTCATGGATACTCTCCACTAAATAATGGTTCGAAATCAAGCTTCTTACATAGTGATTCATCCGGGTTTAATTAGAAGCTTGAAGAACTTGCCATATGTCCAAACATGCTAAACATGGATATCCTGGTTAGAAAGTTGAATAACTTCTTAAACAAAACTCCTTTGGGATTCATTCAACTTTATGGATACTCTCCACTGAATAATGGTTACAAATTAAGCTTCTTACGTAGTGATTCATCCTGGTTTGATTAGAAGCTTTAAGAACTTACCATATGTCCAAACAGGCTAAACATGAATATCCTGATTAGAAAGTGGAATAACTTCTTAAACATAACTCCTTTGAGATTGATACAACTTCATGGATACTATCCACTGAATAATGGTACCAAATCAAGCTTCTTACATAGTGATTCATCCTGGTTTGATTAGAAGCTACAAGAACTTGCCATATGTCCAAACAGGCTAAACATGGATATCCTGATTAGAAAGTGGAATAACTTCTTAAACATAACTCCTTTGGGATTGATTCAACTTCATGGATACTCTCCACTGAATAATGTTTCCAGATCAAGCTTCTTACATAGTGATTCATCTTGGTTTGTTTAGAAGCAT
>MU108236.1:0-23172 GCA_012274485.2 Sinapis alba
CAAAAAGGGGAATCGCATTCTTGGAAATGCTGAATAATTGTATGGACCAACTACGTGGACCAGCCCCTGAAGCACCGCATCAGCAAAGGGTGTTCATGCGCTGCGACGTCAACTTTGACATGACTGTGTATGGACGTAACCTGAACTCGTTCATCGGACGTGCTGCTCACATAGAGTTCTTGGAGTCTGATATCTTTGCAAGATTCATAATGTGGTCATTTCAAGATCTGTTCCGCTGATTTTTCCTAAAGAGAATGTTGAATTTTGTACAAATTTTGGTGGGACTATAAACTGTTGTATATTAGCTCAGTGCCGGTGCAGAATTTTACAAGGCCGCAAGCTAGAGGAAAACAGACCGTTTTAATTCATTAAAATTAACATATAATTTATTAATTGACAAAGCTCTTAAAACTTTTAACCAAGTTTTTATGACCAAAATAACATAAAAAAATATTAAAATAAATTTCAACAAAAAGCAAAAAGAATAAGGTATCTTTAACGAATAATACATTTAATAAAAATAAAAAAATTAAATTTTATATTTAAATTCCAAATTTTAAGCTCTAAATCCTAATCTCCAAATCCTAAACTTCATCTCCCTCAAAAATTAAATTCAAAGTCTAGATTAATATCCTAATGGATACAAATGTTTTTTTTTGTTTTTTTTGATAAAATTTATTTTTGTCTTTTTTCTCTTGGTATGTTATTTTTGCCAAAAAAAATATATTTTTATTGGATTATTAGAGGTACTTCTCTTTATTAAAAATGGGGGAAGCTAAGATTTTGGTTGAGGTTGAATTGAGTAAATCATTTCCTTCAAGAATTACTGCTACTGATAAAAACAAGTTTGTTCCTATGGTTGAAGTGGAGTAAGCTTGGTTTCCATCTCAATGTAGAAGATGTCAGTAAATTCCTTATAGTTGCTACCAAAGTTACTGAAATTGCCTTGAATATTAACATTGTGGTCACATCCAATGTTACAAACTCTTTACTTAAACTAGCTTAACCAAGGGTCACCTCAGTTCCAGGTTCACACACTGAGGTATCTCCTCTTAGTGTTCATCTTGATGGAATTAATGAATCAAATTTGATAGATTCAATTAGTATGGCCAATGTGGACAATTTAATTTCCGCAGCTACAATCTCAACACTTAAAAAAATATGGATGTGCCTCCTACATTTATCTGCATCTATAAATTCATTGGGTCTTCTATTTTAGAGTCTGCCAAGAATGTTACCGGTCACTGTACCTTTATTGCTCAAGCAACCTCTACGATCCAAAAGGAAAGTAATAAATTTGTAGAGCTTGGTATGGGTTCTAACTTCTAACAGTTTTGTCTCGTTATCTCCTTGGAGAAAGAAGATGATCCATTAGATTCTGATAAAGATACGTATATTAGATATTGGTTTAATGTTCATTTTTTGGTTTAGTTTCTTTTTGCTTAAACCGATGTAATATATAAGAAAACCGTGTAATAAACTTTTGGATTGATCATATTAATTCAATACATTTGATGTGGTATCAGAGCTAGACACAGTATATGATTTCCCACATAACAATTTCATATTATGTAACCTATAAAAATAGTTCATATTGATGTGGTATTGCTGAGATGTTGAATTTGGACGGTTTCCATTGGACCGTTTTCCATTCACATCTCGAGAAAATCTATTAAAATCCAACATCGGACAATACAAAGGTTTTTGGCCAATATATAAGTAATGTGGTAATTATGTTCTTTTGAAATAGCTTTTGAATGTGAGTTAGACTCATTAATAATAATGTATTCAATCAAACTTATGACTTATGAAAAGAGAATTTTTCAAAAACACTGGTTAAACCATCAGCAAAAGTTAGAGAAATACACTTACTGCCAATGGGTCGTGGACGTGAGAACTGAATTCATAAGAATGAAAGAATGCATTAAAATAAAATTGTCATAGTTCTTTATTTTTTCTTAAAATATATGGGTTAATTCCTATGAAAATATTGATTTTTTTTTATAAATGCTCTATTTACAAAAAGATTATAGTCTTTAATGTTTTATAAAAATTTTAACCACATTCTTTATATGTATTAATGTATGCTTAACTATTTTAACGGTAAATTGACATTGTTATTAATTTTTACACAATTAATTTAATAAGAATTTATATAGTGTCTAAATTAGTAGAATAACCACAAAGAAATTTCTATTATCTCGAGAAACGGAAACAACAAATGATCCAAACCTCTTTGACCATCATCCTATGTTAGTGAACGATGCAACTATGCATTAAAACAAGATTGTCATAATTTTTAAATTTTTCGTAAAATATGTGGGTTAACAAACCCTACGAAAATATTGAGTTTTCAGTAAATGCTATATTTACCAAATGTTATAGTCTTTAACATTTTATAAAAATTCTAACCATATTCTTTATATGTATTAAGGTATGCTTAACTCTTTTTAGGATAAATTGGCATCATTTTTAATTTTTACACAATTAATTTAATAAAATTTTATATAGTGCCTAGATTAGTTGAATAACCACAAAGAAATTTCTATTCTCTCGAGAACGGAGACAACAAAGGATCCAAACCTCTTTGCCCATCATCCTACGTCAGTGAACGATGCAACTATGCATTAAAACAAGATTGTCATAATTTTTAAATTTTTCCTAAATATGTGGGTTAACCCTTACAAAAATATTGAGTTTTTGGAAAACGTTCTATTTACCAAAGGTTAAAGTCTTTAATGTTTTACTATTCTCTCGTAAAATTGGCATCGTTTTTAAATTTTACACAATTAATTTAATAAAACATTATATAGTGCATAAATTAGTGGAATAACCATTAAGAAATTACTATTCTCTCGAGAAACGGATAAAAAATGATTCAAACCTCTTTGACAATCATCCTACGTCAGTGAACGATGAAAGTAAGTATTAAAATAACCACATTCTTTATATGTATTAATGTATTCTTAACTCTTTTAAGGGTAAATTGACATCATTTAATATTTTTACACAATTAATTTAATAAAACTTTATATACTGCCTAAATTAATGGAATAATCACAAAGAAATTTCTATTATCTCGAGAAACAGAGGCAACAAAGGGCCCAAACCTCTTTGAACATCCACCTACGCCAGTGAACAATGCAAATATGCATAAAAACAAGATTTTCATAATTTTTGATTTTTTCTTAATATATGTGGGTTAACCCATACGAAAATATTGAGTTTTTGGTAAATTCTCTATTTACCAAAGGTTATAGTCTTTAATGTTTTATAAAATTTCTAACCACATTATTTATATGTATTAATGTATTCTTAACTCTTTTAAGGGTAAATTGGCATCGTTTAATATTTTTCATAATTAATTTAGTAAAACTTTATATACTGCCTAAATTAGTGGATTAACCACAAAAAAAACTTCTATTACCTCGAGAAACAGAGACAACAAAGGATCCAAACCTCTTTGACCATCATCCTAAGTCAGTGAACGATGCAACTATGCATTAAAACAAGATTGTCATAATTTTGATTTTTTTCTTAAAATATGTGGGTTAACCCCTACAAAAATATTGAGTTTTCGGTAAATTCTCTATTTACCAAAGGTTATAGTCTTTAATATTTTATAAAACTTCTAACCATATTCTTTATATATATTAATGTATTATTTATTATTTTAAGGTAAAATGACATCGTTTTAAATTTTTACACAATTAATTTAATAAAACTTTATATACTACATAAATTAGTGGATTAACCACAAAAAAATACTATTATCTCGAGAAACGGAGACAACAAAGGATCCAAACCTCTTTGAACATCCACCTACGTCAGTGAACAATGCAACTATGCATTAAACTAAAATTGTCATAATTTTTGATTTTTTCTTAAAAATGTGGGTTCACCCCTACGAAAATATTGAGTTTTTGGTAAATTATCTACTTACCAAAGGTTATAGTCTTTAATGTTTTATAAAATTTCTAACCACATTCTTTATATGTATTAATATATTCTTAACTCTTTTAAGGGTAAACTGACATCATTTAATATTTTTTACACAATTAATTTAATAAAACTTTATATACTGCCTAAATTAGTGGAATAATCACAAAGAAAATTCTATTATCTCGAGAAACAGAGGCAACAAAGGGCCCAAACCTCTTTGAACATCCACCTACGTCAGTGAACAATGCAACTATGCATTAAACGAAAATTGTCATAATTTTTGATTTTTTCTTAAAATATGTGGGTTAAACCCTACGGAAATATTGAGTTTTTGGTAAATTCTCTATTTACCAAAGGTTATAGTCTTTAATGTTTTATAAAATTTCTAACCACATTCTTTATATGTATTAATGTATTCTTAACTCTTTTAAGGGTAGATTGGCATCGTTTAATATTTTTACACAATTAATTTAATAAATTTTTATATACTGCCTAAATTAGTGGATTAACCACAAAAAAACTTCTATTACCTTGAGAAACAGAGACAAAAAAGGATCCAAACCTCTCTGACCATCTTCCTAATTCAGTGAACGATGCAACTATGCATTAAAACAAGATTGTCATAATTTTTGATTTTTTCTTAAAATATGTGGGTTGACCCCTACGAAAATATTGAGTTTTTGGTAAATTCTCTATTTACCAAATGTTATAGTCTTTAATATTTTTTATAAAATTTCTAACCTCATTATTTATATGTATTAATGTATTCTTAACTCTTTTAAGGGTAAATTGGCATCGTTTAAAATTTTTACACAATTAATTTAATAAAACTTTATATAATGCCTAAATTAGTGAAATAATCACAAAGAAATTTCTATTATCTCGAGAAACAGAGGCAACAAAGGGCCCAAACCTCTTTGACCATCTTCCTACGTCAGTGAACGATGCAACTATGCATTAAAACAAGATTGTCATAATTTATGATTTTTTCTTAAAATATGTGGGTTAACCCCTACAAAAATATTGAGTTTTTGGTAAATTCTCTATTTACCAAATGTTATAGTCTTTCATGTTTTATAAAATTTCTAACCACATTCCTTATATGTATTAATGTATTCTTAACTCTTTTAGGGGTAAATTGGCATCGTTTAATATTTTTACACAATTAATTTAATAAAACTTTATATACTGCCTAAATTAGTGGATTAACCACAAAGAAAAATTATATTATCTCGAGAAAAGGAGACAACAAAGGATCAAAACCTCTTTGAACATCCACCTACGTCAGTGAACAATGCAAATATGCATAAAAACAAGATTGTCATAATTTTTGATATTTTCTTAATATATGTGGGTTAACCCCTACGAAAATATTGAGTTTTTGGTAAATTTTCTATTTACCAAATGTTATAGTCTTTAATGTTTTATAAAATTTCTAACCACATTATTTAGATGTATTATTGTATTCTTAACTCTTTTAAGGATAAATTGGCATCGTTTAATATTTTTACACAATTAATTTAATAAAACTTTATATACGGCCTAAATTAGTGGATTAATCACAAAAAACTTCTATTACCTCGAGAAACAGAGACAACAAAGGATCCAAACCTCATTGACCATCATCCTAAGTCAGTGAAAAATGCAACTATGCATTAAAACAAGATTGTCATAATTTAAGATTTTTCCTAAAATATGTGGGTTTAACCCCTACGAAAATATTGAGTTTTCGGTAAATTCTCTATTTACCAAAGGTTATAGTCTTTAATATTTTATAAACTTTTTAACAATATTCTTTATATGTATTAATGTATTCTTAACTCTTTTAAGGTAAAATGGCATCGTTTTAAATTTTTACACAATTAATTTAATAAAACTTTAAATACTACATAAATTAGTGGATTAACCACAAAAAAATACTATTATCTCGAGAAACAAGGACAACAAAGCATCCAAACCTCTTTGAACATCCACCTACGTCAGTGAATAATGCAACTATGCATTAAACTAAAATTGTCATAATTTTTGATTTTTTCTTAAAATATGTGGGTTAACCCCTACGAAAATATTGAGTTTTTGGTAAATTCTCTATTTACCAAAGGTTATAGTCTTTAATGTTTTATAAAATTTCTAACCACATTATTTATATGTATTAATGTATTCTTAACTCTTTTAAGGGTAAATTGGAATCGTTTAATATTTTTACACAATTAATTTAATAAAACTTTTTATACTGCCTAAATTAGTGGAATAATCACAAAGAAAATTTCTATTATCTCGAGAAACAGAGGCAACAAAGGGCCCAAACCTCTTTGACCATCTTCCTACATCAGTGAACGATGCAAATAATTATTAAAAAAAGATTTTCATAATTTTTGTTTTTTTTTTTTAAAATATGTGGGTTAACCCCTACAAAAATATTAAGTTTTTGGTAAATTCTCTATTTACAAAAGGTTATAGTCTTTAATGTTTTATAAAATTTCTAACCTTATTATTTATATGTATTAATGTATTCTTAACTCTTTTAAGGGTAAATTGGCATCTTTTAATATTTTTACACAATTAATTTAATAAAACTTTTACATACTGCCTAAATTAGTGGAATAATCACAAATAAATTTCTATTATCTCGAGAAACAGAGGCAACAAAGGGCCCAAACCTCTTTGACCATCTTCCTACGTCAGTAAACGATGCAAATAATTATTAAAAAAAGATTGTAATAATTTTTGATTTTTTTTCTTAAAATATGTGGGTTAACCCCTACGAAAATATTGAGTTTTTGGTAAATTCTCAACAAAGGGCCCAAACCTCTTTGACCATCTTCCTACGTCAGTGAACGATGCAACTATGCATTACAACAAGATTGTCATAATTTTAGATTTTTTTCATAAAATATGTGGGTTAACCCCTACGAAAATATTGAGTTTTTGGTAAATTCTTTATTTACCAAAGGTTATAGTCTTTAATGTTTTATAAAATTTCTATCCATATTTTTTATATGTATTAATGTATTCTTAACTCTTTTATGGGTAAATTGGCACCGTTTAATATTTTTACACAATTAATTTAATAAAACTTTATATACTGCCTAAATTAGTGGATTAACCACAAAAAAAAATATTATCTCGAGAAAAGGAGACAACAAAGGATCCAAACCTCTTTGAACATCCACCTACATCTGTGAACAATGTAAATATGCGTAAAAACAAGATTGTCATAATTTTTGATTTTTTCTTAATATATGTGGGTTAACCCCTACTAAAATATTGAGTTTTTGGTAAATTCTCTATTTACCAAATGTTATAGTCTTTAATGTTTTATAAAATTTCTAACCACATTATTTATATATATTAATGTATTCTTAACTCTTTTAAAGGTAAATTGGCATCGTTTAATATTTTTACACAATTAATTTAATAAAACTTTATATACTGCCTAAATTAGTGGATTAACCACAAAAAAACTTCTATTACCTCGAGAAACAGAGACAACAAAGCATCCAAACCTCTTTGACCATCATCCTAAGTCAGTGAACGATGAAACTATGCATTAAAACAAGATTGTCATAATCTTTGATTTTTTCTTAAAATATGTGGATTGACCCCTACAAAAATATTGAGTTTTTGGTAAATTCTCTATTTACCAAAGGTTATAGTCTTTAATATTTTATAAAATTTCTAACCTCATTATTTATATGTATTAATGTATTCTTAACTCTTTTAAGGGTAAATTGGCATCGTTTAATATTTTTACACAATTAATTTAATAAAACTTTATATACTGCCTAAATTAGTGGAATAATCACAAAGAAAATTTCTATTATCTCGAGAAACAGAGGCAACAAAGCGCCCAAACCTCTTTGACTATCTTCCTACGTTAGTGAACGATGCAACTATGCATTAAAAATAGATTTTCATAATTTTTGATTTTTTCTTAAAATATGTGGGTTAACCCCTACGAAAATATTGAGTTTTTGGTAAATTCTCTATTTACCAAAGGTTATAGTCTTTAATGTTTTATAAAATTTCTAACCACATTCTTTATATGTATTAATGTATTCTTAACTCTTTTAAGGGTAAATTGGCATCGTTTAATATTTTTACACAATTAATTTAATAAAACTTTATATATTGCCTAAATTAGTGGAATAATCACAAAGAAATTTCTATTATCTCGAGAAACAGAGGCAACAAAGGGCCCAAACCTCTTTGACCATCTTCCTACGTCAGTGAACGATGCAACTATGCATTAAAACAAGATTGTCATAATTTTTGATTTTTTTCTTAAAATATGTGGGTTAACCCTTACGAAAATATTGAGTTTTCGGTAAATTCTCTATTTACCAAAGGTTTTAGTCTTTAATATTTTATAAAATTTCTAACCATATTCTTTATATGTATTAATGTATTCTTAACTCTTTTAAGGTAAAATTGCATCGTTTTAAATTTTTACATAATTAATTTAATAAAACTTTATATACTACATAAATTAGTGGATTAACCACAAAAAATACTATTATCTCGAGAAACAGAGACAACAAAGGATCCAAACCTCTTTGAACATCCACCTACGTCAGTAAACAATACAACTACGCATTAAACTAAAATTGTCATAATTTTTGATTTTTTCTTAAAATATGTGGGTTAACCCCTACGAAAATATTGAGTTTTTGGTAAATTCTCTATTTACCGAAGGTTATAGTCTTTAATGTTTTATAAAATTTCTAAACACATTATTTATATGTATTAATGTATTCTTAACTCTTGTAAGGCTAAATTGGCATCATTTAATATTTTTACACAATTAATTTAATAAAACTTTATATACTGCCTAAATTAGTGGAATAATCACAAAGAAATTTCTATTATCTCGAGAAACAGAGGCAACAAAGGGCCCAAACCTCTTTGACCATCTTCCTACGTCAGTGAACGATGCAACTATGCATTAAAATAAGATTGTCATAATTTTTAATTTTTTCTTAAAATATGTGGGTTAACCCTTACGAAAATATTGAGTTTTCGGTAAATTCTCTATTTACCAAAGGTTATAGTCTTTAATATTTTTTAAAATTTCTAACCATATTCTTTATATGTATTAATGTTTTCTTAACTCTTTTAAGGTAAAATTGCATTGCTTTAAATTTTTACATAATTAATTTAATAAAACTTTATATACTACATAAATTAGTGGATTAACCACAAAAAATACTATTATCTCGAGAAACAGAGACAACAAAGGATCCAAACCTCTTTGAACATCCACCTACGTCAGTAAACAATACAACTACGCATTAAACTAAAATTGTCATAATTTTTGATTTTTTCTTAAAATATATGGGTTAACCCCTACGAAAATATTGAGTTTTTGGTAAATTCTCTATTTACCGAAGGTTATAGTCTTTAATGTTTTATAAAATTTCTAACCACATTATTTATATGTATTAATATATTCTTAACTCTTGTAAGGCTAAATTAGCATCATTTAATATTTTTAAATAATTAATTTAATAAAACTTTATATACTGCCTAAATTAGTGGAATAATCACAAAGAAATTTCTATTATCTCGAGAAACATAGGCAACAAAGGGCCCAATCCTCTTTGACCATCTTCCTACGTCAGTGAACGATGCAACTATGCATTAAAAATAGATTGTCATAATTTTTGATTTTTTCTTAAAATATGTGGGTTAACCCCTACGAAAATATTGAGTTTTTGGTAAATTCTCTATTTACCAAAGGTTATAGTCTTTAATGTTTTATAAAATTTCTAACCTCATTATTTATATGTATTAATGTATTCTTAACTCTTTTAAGGGTAAATTGGCATCGTTTAATATTTTTACACAATTAATTTAATAAAACTTTATATACTGCCTAAATTAGTGGAATAATCACAAAGAAATTTCTATTATCTCGATAAACAGAGGCAACAAAGGGCCCAAACCTCTTTGACCATCTTCCTACGTCAGTGAACGATGCAACTATGCATTAAAACAAGATTGTCATAATTTTTGATTTTTTCCTAAATTATGTGGGATAACCACTACGAAAATATTGAGTTTTTGGTAAATTCTCTATTTACCAAAGGTTATAGTCTTTAATGTTTTATAAAATTTCTAACTATATTATTTATATGTATTAATGTATTCTTAACTCTTTTAAAGGTAAATTGGCATCGTTTAATATTTTTACACAATTAATTTAATAAAACTTTATATACTGCCTAAATTAGTGGAATAATCACAAAAAATTTTCTATTATCTCGAGAAACAGAGGCAACAAAGGGCCCAAACCTCTTTGACCATCTTCCTACGTCAGTGAACGATGCAACTATGCATTAAAACAAGATTGTCATAATTTTTGATTTTTTCTTAAAATATGTGGATTAACCCTTATGAAAATATTAAGTTTTCGGTAAATTCTCTGTTTACCAAAGGTTATAGTCTTTAATATTTTATAAAATTTCTAACCATATTATTTATATGTATTAATGTATTCTTAACTCTTTTAAGGTAAAATGGCATCGTTTAATATTTTTACACAATTAATTTAATAAAACTTTATATACTACATAAATTAGTGGATTAACCACAAAAAAAATACTATTATCTCGAGAAACAGAGACAACAAAGGATCCAAACCTCTTTGACCATCCACCTACGTCAGTAAAACAATACAACTATGCATTAAACTAAAATTGTAATAATTTTTGATTTTTTTCTTAAAATATATGGGTTAACCCCTACGAAAATATTGAGTTTTTGGTAAATTCTCTATTTACCGAAGGTTATAGTCTTTAATGTTTTATAAAATTTCTAACCTCATTATTTATATGTATTAATGTATTCTTAACTCTTGTAAGGGTAAATTGGAATCGTTTAATATTTTTACACAATTAATTTAATAAAACTTTTTATACTGCCTAAATTAGTGGAATAATCACAAAGAAATTTCTATTATCTCGAGAAACAGAGGCAACAAAGGGCCCAAACCTCTTTGACCACTTCCTACGTCAGTGAACGATGCAACTATGCATTAAAACAAGATTGTCATAATTTTTGATTTTTTCTTAAAATATGTGGGTTAACCCCTACGAAAATATTGAGTTTTTGGTAATTTCTCTATTTACCAAAGGTTATAGTCTTTAATGTTTTATAAAATTTCTAACCTCATTATTTATATATATTAATGTATTCTTAACTCTTTTAAGGGTAAATTGGCATCGTTTAATATTTTTACACAATTAATTTAATAAAACTTTATATACTGCCTAAATTAGTGGAATAATCACAAAGAAATTTCTATTATCTCGATAAACAGAGGCAACAAAGGGCCCAAACCTCTTTGACCATCTTCCTACGTCAGTGAACGATGCAACTATGCATTAAAACAAGATTGTCATAATTTTTGATTTTTTCTTAAAATATGTGGGTTAACCCCTACGAAAATATTGAGTTTTTGGTAAATTCTCTATTTACCAAAGGTTATAGTCTTTAATGTTTTATAAAATTTCTAACCTCATTATTTATATGTATTAATGTATTCTTAACTCTTTTAAGGGTAAATTGGCATCGTTTAATATTTTTACACAATTAATTTAATAAAACTTTATATACTGCCTAAATTAGTGGAATAATCACAAAGAAATTTCTATTATCTCGATAAACAGAGGCAACAAAGGGCCCAAACCTCTTTGACCATCTTCCTACGTCAGTGAACGATGCAACTATGCATTAAAACAAGATTGTCATAATTTTTGATTTTTTCTTAAAATATGTGGGTTAACCCCTACGAATATATTGAGTTTTTGGTAAATTCTCTGTTTACCAAAGGTTATAGTCTTTAATGTTTTATAAAATTTCTAACCACATTCTTTATATGTATTAATGTATTCTTAACTCTTTTAAGGGTAAATTGGCATCGTTTAATATTTTTACACAATTAATTTAATAAAACTTTATATACTGCCTAAATTAGTGGAATAGTCACAAAGAAATTTCTATTATCTCGAGAAACAGAGGCAACCAAGGGCCCAAACCTCTTTGACCATCTTCCTACGTCAGTGAAGGATGCAACTATGCATTAAAACAAGATTGTCATAATTTTTGATTTTTTCTTAAAATATGTGGGTTAACCCCTACGAAAATATTGAATTTTGGTAAATTCTCTATTTACCAAAGGTTATAGTCTTTAATGTTTTATAAAATTTCTAACCACATTCTTTATATGTATTAATGTATTCTTAACTCTTTTAAGGGTAAATTGGCATCGTTTAATATTTTTACACAATTAATTTAATAAAACTTTATATACTGCCTAATTTAGTGGAATAATCACAAAGAAATTTCTATTATCTCGAGAAACAAAAGCAACAAAGGGCCCAAACCTCTTTTACCATCTTCCTACGTCAGTGAACGATGCAACTATGCATTAAAACAAGATTGTCATAATTTTTGATTTTTTCTTAAAATATGTGGGTTAACCCCTACAAAAATATTGAGTTTTTGGTAAATTCTCTATTTACCAAAGGTTATAGTCTTTAATGTTTTATAAAATTTCTAACCACATTATTTATATGTATTAATGTATTCTTAACTCTTTTAAGGGTAAATTGGCATCGTTTAATATTTTTACACAATTAATTTAATAAAACTTTATATACTGCCTAAATTAGTGGAATAATCACAAAGAAATTTCTATTATCTCGAGAAACAGAGGCAACAAAGTGCCCAAACCTCTTTGACCATCTTCCTACGTCAGTGAACGATGCAACTATGCATTAAAACAAGATTGTCATAATTTTTGATTTTTTCTTAAAATATGTGGGTTAACCCCTACGAAAATATTGAATTTTGGTAAATCCTCTATTTACCAAAGGTTAGTCTTTAATGTTTTATAAAATTTCTAACCACATTCTTTATATGTATTAATGTATTCTTAACTCTTTTAAGGGTAAATTGGCATCGTTTAATATTTTTACACAATTAATTTAATAAAACTTTATATACTGCCTAATTTAGTGGAATAATCACAAAGAAATTTCTATTATCTCGAGAAACAAAAGCAACAAAGGGCCCAAACCTCTTTTACCATCTTCCTACGTCAGTGAACAATGCAACTATGCATTAAAACAAGATTGTCATAATTTTTGATTTTTTCTTAAAATATGTGGGTTAACCCCTACGAAAATATTGAGTTTTTGGTAAATTCTCTATTTACCAAAGGTTATAGTCTTTGATGTTTTATAAAATTTCTAACCACATTATTTATATGTATTAATGTATTCTTAACTCTTGTAAGGGTAAATTGGAGTCGTTTAATATTTTTACACAATTAATTTAATAAAACTTTTTATACTGCCTAAATTAGTGGAATAATCACAAAGAAATTTTTATTATCTCGAGAAACAAAGGCAACAAAGGGCCCAAACCTCTTTGACAATCTTCCTACGTCAGTGAAAGATGCAACTATGCATTAAAACAAGATTGTCATAATTTTTGATTTTTTCTTAAAATATGTGGGTTAACCCCTACGAAAATATTGAGTTTTTGGTAAATTCTCTGTTTACCAAAGGTTATAGTCTTTAATGTTTTATAAAATTTCTAACCTCATTATTTATATGTATTAATGTATTCTTAACTCTTGTAAGGGTAAATTGGCATCGTTTAATATTTTTACACAATTAATTTAATAAAACTTTATATACTGCCTAAATTAGTGGAATAATCACAAAGAAATTTATATTATCTCGAGAAACAGAGGCAACAAAGTGCCCAAACCTCTTTGACCATCTTCCTACGTCAGTGAACGATGCAACTATGCATTAAAACAAGATTGTCATAATTTTTGATTTTTTCTTAAAATATGTGGGTTAACCCCTACGAAAATATTGAATTTTGGTAAATTCTCTATTTACCAAAGGTTAGTCTTTAATATTTTTTAAAATTTCTAACCACATACTTTATATGTATTAATATATTCTTAACTCTTTTAAGGGTAAATTGGCATCGTTTAATATTTTTACACATTTAATTTAATAAAACTTTATATACTGCCTAAATTAGTGGAATAATCACAAAGAAATTTCTATTATCTCGAGAAACAGTGGCAACCAAGGGCCCAAACCTCTTTGACCATCTTCCTACGTCAGTGAACGATGCAACTATGCATTAAAACAAGATTGTCATAATTTTTGATTTTTTCTTAAAATATGTGGGTTAACCCCTACGAAAATATTGAGTTTTTGATAAATTCTTTATTTACCAAAAGTTATAGTCTTTAATGTTTTATAAAAATTTAACCACATTCTTTATATGTATTAATGTATTCTTAACTCTTTTAAGGGTAAATTGGCATCGTTTAATATTTTTACACAATTAATTTAATAAAACTTTATATACTGCCTAATTTAGTGGAATAATCACAAAGAAATTTCTATTATCTCGAGAAACAAAGGCAACAAAGGGCCCAAACCTCTTTTACCATCTTCCTACGTCAGTGAACGATGCAACTATGCATTAAAACAAGATTGTCATAATTTTTGATTTTTTCTTAAAATATGTGGGTTAACCCCTACGAAAATATTGAGTTTTTGGTAAATTCTCTATTTACCAAAGGTTATAGTCTTTAATGTTTTATAAAATTTCTAACCACATTCTTTATATGTATTAATGTATTCTTAACTCTTTTAAGGGTAAATTGGCATCGTTTAATATTTTTACACAATTAATTTAATAAAACTTTATATACTGCCTAAATTAGTGGAATAATCACAAAGAAATTTCTATTATCTCGAGAAACAGAGGCAACAAAGGGCCCAAACCTCTTTGACCATCTTCCTACGTCAGTGAACGATGCAACTATGCATTAAAACAAGATTGTCATAATTTTTGATTTTTTCTTAAAATATGTGGGTTAACCCCTACGAAAATATTGAGTTTTTGGTAAATTCTCAATTTACCAAAGGTTATAGTCTTTAATGTTTTATAAAATTTCTAACCTCATTATTTATATGTATTAATGTATTCTTAACTCTTTTAAGGGTAAATTGGCATCTTTTAATATTTTTACACAATTAATTTAATAAAACTTTATATACTGCCTAAATTAGTGAATAATCACAAAGAAATTTCTATTATCTCGAGAAACAGAGGCAACGAAGGGCCCAAACCTCTTTGACCACTTCCTACGTCAGTGAACGATGCAACTATGCATTAAAACAAGATTGTCATAATTTTTGATTTTTTCTTAAAATATGTGGGTTAACCCCTACGAAAATATTGAGTTTTTGGTAAATTCTTTATTTACCAAAAGTTATAGTCTTTAATGTTTTATAAAAATTTTAACCACATTCTTTATATGTATTAATGTATGCTTAACTCTTTTAAGGGTAAATTGGCATCGTTTAATATTTTTACACAATTAATTTAATAAAACTTTATATACTGCCTAAATTAGTGGAATAATCACAAAGAAATTTCTATTATCTCGAGAAACAGAGGCAACAAAGTGCCCAAACCTCTTTGACCATCTTCCTACGTCAGAGAACGATGCAACTATGCATTAAAACAAGATTGTCATAATTTTTGATTTTTTCTTAATATATGTGGGTTAACCCCTACGAAAATATTGAATTTTTTGTAAATTCTTTATTTACCAAAGGTTATAGTCTTTAATGTTTTATAAAATTTCTATCCACATTCTTTCTATGTATTAATTTATTATTAACTCTTTTAAGGGTAAATTGGCATCGTTTAATATTTTTACACAATTAATTTAATAAAACTTTATATACGGCCTAAATTAGTGGATTAACCACAAAAAAACTTCTATTACCTCGAGAAACAGAGACAACAAAGCATCCAAACCTCTTTGACCATCATCCTAAGTCAGTGAACGATGCAACTATGCATTAAAACAAGATTGTCATAATTTTTTATTTTTTCTTAAAATATGTGGGTTAACCCCTACGAAAATATTGAGTTTTTGGTAAATTCTCTGTTTACCAAAGGTTATAGTCTTTAATGTTTTATAAAATTTCTAACCTCATTATTTATATGTATTAATGTATTCTTAACTCTTTTAAGGGTAAATTGGCATCGTTTAATATTTTTACACAATTAATTTAATAAAACTTTATATACTGCCTAAATTAGTGGAATAATCACAAAGAAATTTCTATTATCTCGAGAAACAGAGGCAACAAAGGGCCCAAACCTCTTTGACCATCTTCCTACGTCAGTGAACGATGCAACTATGCATTAAAACAAGATTGTCATAATTTTGAATTTTTCTAAAAATATGTGGGTTGACCCCTACGAAAATATTGAGTTTTGGTAAATTCTCTGTTTACCAAAGGTTATAGTCTTTAATATTTTATAAAATTTCTAACCTCATTATTTATATGTATTAATGTATTCTTAACTCTTTTAAGGGTAAATTGGCATCGTTTAATATTTTTACACAATTAATTTAATAAAACTTTATATACTGCCTAAATTAGTGGAATAATCACAAAGAAATTTCTATTATCTCGAGAAACAGAGGCAACAAAGTGCCCAAACCTCTTTGACTATCTTCCTAAGTCAGATAACGATGCAACTATGCATTAAAACAAGATTGTCATAATTTTTAATTTTTTCTTAATATATGTGGGTTAACCCCTACGAAAATATTGAATTTTCGGTAAATTCTCTATTTACCAAAGGTTATAGTCTTTAATGTTTTATAAAATTTCTAACCACATTCTCTATATGTATTAATGTATTCTTAACTCTTTTAAGGGTAAATTGGCATCGTTTAATATTTTTACACAATTAATTTAATAAAACTTTATATACTGCCTAAATTAGTGGAATAATCACAAAGAAATTTCTATTATCTCGAGAAACAGAGGCAACAAAGGGCCCAAACCTCTTTGACCATCTTCCTACGTCAGAGAACGATGCAACTATGCATTAAAACAAGATTGTCATAATTTTTGATTTTTTCTTAATATATGTGGGTTAACCCCTACGAAAATATTGAATTTTCGGTAAATTCTCTATTTACCAAAGGTTATAGTCTTTAATGTTTTATAAAATTTCTAACCACATTCTCTATATGTATTAATGTATTCTTAACTCTTTTAAGGGTAAATTGGCCTCGTTTAATATTTTTACACAATTAATTTAATAAAACTTTATATATTGCCTAAATTAGTGGAATAATCACAAAGAAATTTCTATTATCTCGAGAAACAGAGGCAACAAAGGGCCCAAACCTCTTTGACCATCTTCCTACGTCAGTGAACGATGCAACTATGCATTAAAACAAGATTGTCATAATTTTTGATTTTTTCTTAATATATGTGGGTTAACCCCTACGAAAATATTGAGTTTTCGGTAAATTGTCTATTTACCAAAGGTTATAATCTTTAATATTTTATAAAATTTCTACCATATTATTTATATGTATTAATGTATTCTTAACTGTTTTAAGGTAAAATGGCATCGTTTTAAATTTTTACACAATTAATTTAATAAAACTTTATATAATACATCAATTAGTGGATTAACCACAAAAAAATACTATTATCTCGAGAAACAGAGGCAACAAAGGGCCCAAACCTCTTTGACCATCTTCCTACGTCAGTGAACGATGCAACTATGCATTAAAACAAGATTGTCATAATTTTTGATTTTTTCTTAAAATATGTGGGTTAACCCCTACGAAAATATTGAGTTTTTGGTAAATTCTCTATTTACCAAAGGTTATAGTCTTTAATGTTTTATAAAATTTCTAACCACATTATTTATATGTATTAATGTATTCTTAACTCTTTTAAGGGTAAATTGGCATCGTTTAATATTTTTACACAATTAATTTAATAAAACTTTATATACTGCCTAAATTAGTGGAATAATCACAAAGAAATTTCTATTATCTCGAGAAACAGAGGCAACAAAGGGCCCAAACCTCTTTGACCATCTTCCTACGTCAGTGAACGATGCAACTATGCATTAAAACAAGATTGTCATAATTTTTGATTTTTTCTTAAAATATGTGGGTTAACCCCTACGAAAATATTGAGTTTTTGGTAAATTCTCTATTTACCAAAGGTTATAGTCTTTAATGTTTTATAAAATTTCTAACCACATTCTTTATATGTATTAATGTATTCTTAACTCTTTTAAGGGAAAATTGGCATCGTTTAATATTTTTACACAATTAATTTAATAAAACTTTATATACTGCCTAAATTTGTGGAATAATCACAAAGAAATTTCTATTATCTCGAGAAACAGAGGCAACAAAGGGCCCAAACCTCTTTGACCATCTTCCTACGTCAGTGAACGATGCAACTATGCATTAAAACAAGATTGTCATAATTTTTGATTTTTTCTCAAAATATGTGGGTTAACCCCTACGAAAATATTGAGTTTTTGGTAAATTCTCTGTTTACCAAAGGTTATAGTCTTTAATGTTTTATAAAATTCTAACCTCATTATTTATATGTATTAATGTATTCTTAACTCTTTTAAGGTTAAATTGGCATCGTTTAATATTTTTACACAATTAATTTAATAAAACTTTATATACTGCCTAAATTAGTGGAATAATCACAAAGAAATTTATATTATCTCGAGAAACAGAGGCAACAAAGTGCCCAAACCTCTTTGACCATCTTCCTACGTCAGTGAACGATGTAACTATGCATTAAAACAAGATTGTCATAATTTTTGATTTTTTCTTAAAATATGTGGGTTAACCCCTACGAAAATATTGAATTTTGGTAAATTCTCTATTTACCAAAGGTTATAGTCTTTAATGTTTTATAAAATTTCTAACCACACTCTTTATATGTATTAATGTATTCTTAACTCTTTTAAGGGTAAATTGGCATCATTTAATATTTTTACACAATTAATTTAATAAAACTTTATATACTGCCTAATTTAGTGGAATAATCACAAAGAAATTTCTATTATCTCGAGAAACAAAGGCAACAAAGGGCCCAAACCTCTTTTACCATCTTCCTACGTCAGTGAACGATGCAACTATGCATTAAAACAAGATTGTCATAGTTTTTGATTTTTTCTTAAAATATGTGGGTTAACCCCTACGAAAATATTGAGCATTTGGTAAATTCTTTATTTACCAAAGGTTATAGTCTTTAATGTTTTATAAAATTTCTAACCACATTCTTTATATGTATTAATGTATTCTTAACTCTTTTAAGGGTAAATTGGCATCGTTTAATATTTTTATACAATTAATTTAATAAAACTTTATATACGGCCTAAATTAGTGGATTAACCACAAAAAAAATTCTATAACCTCGAGAAACAGAGACAACAAAGCATCCAAACCTCTTTGACCATCTTCCTACGTCAGTGAACGTTGCAACTATGCATTAAAACAAGATTGTCATAATTTTGATTTTTTCTAAAAATATGTGGGTTGACCCATACAAAAATATTGAGTTTTTGGTAAATTCTTTGTTTACCAAAGGTTATAGTCTTTAATGTTTTATAAATTTTCTAACCTCATTAATTATATGTATTAATGTATTCTTAACTCTTTTAAGGGTAAATTGGCATCGTTTAATATTTTTACACAATTAATTTAATAAAACTTTATATACTGCCTAAATTAGTGGAATAATCACAAAGAAATTTCTATTATCTCGAGAAACAGAGGCAACAAAGTGCCCAAACATCTTTGACCATCTTCCTACGTCAGTGAACGATGCAACTATGCAATAAAACAAGATTGTCAGAATTTTTGATTTTTTCTTAAAATATGTGGGTTAACCCATACGAAAATATTGAGTTTTTTGTAAATTCTTTATTTACCAAAGGTTATAGTCTTTAATGTTTTATAAAATTTCTAACCTCATTATTTATATGTATTAATGTATTCTTAACTCTTTTAAGGGTAAATTGGCATCGTTTAATATTTTTACACAATTAATTTAATAAAACTTTATATACTGTCTAAATTAGTGGAATAATCACAAAGAAATTTCTATTATCTCGAGAAACAGAGGCAACAAAGGGCCCAAACCTCTTTGACCATCTTCCTACGTCAGTGAACGATGCAACTATGCATTAAAACAAGATTGTCATAATTTTTGATTTTTTCTTAAAATATGTGGGTTAACCCCTACAAAAATATTGAGTTTTTGGTAAATTCTCTATTTACCAAAGGTTATAGTCTTTAATGTTTTATAAAATTTCTAACCACATTCTTTATATGTATTAATGTATTCTTAACTCTTTTAAGGGTAAATTGGCATCGTTTAATATTTTTACACAATTTATTTAATAAAACTTTATATACTGCCTAAATTAGTGGAATAATCACAAAGAAATTTCTATTATCTCGAGAAACAGAGGCAACAAAGAGCCCAAACCTCTTTGACCATCTTCTTACGTCAGTGAACGATGCAACTATTCATTAAAACAAGATTGCCATAATTTTTGATTTTTTCTTAAAATATGTGGGTTAACCCCTACGAAAATATTGAGTTTTTGGTAAATTCTCTGTTTACCAAAGGTTATGGTCTTTAATGTTTTATAAAATTTCTAACCTCATTATTTATATGTATTATTTTATTCTTAACTCTTTTAAGGGTAAATTGGCATCGTTTAATATTTTTACACTATTAATTTAATAAAACTTTATATACTGCCTAAATTAGTGGAATAATCACAAAGAAATTTATATTATCTCGAGAAACAGAGGCAACAAAGTGCCCAAACCTCTTTGACCATCTTCCTACGTCAGTGAACGATGCAACTATGCATTAAAACAAGATTGTCATAATTTTTTATTTTTTCTTAAAATATGTGGGTTAACCCCTACGAAAATATTGAGTTTTCGGTAAATTCTCTATTTACCAAAGGTTATAATCTTTAATATTTTATAAAATTTCTACCATATTATTTATATGTATTAATGTATTCTTAACTCTTTAAAGGTAAAATGGCATCGTTTTAAATTTTTACACAATTAATTTAATAAAACTTTATATAATACATCAATTAGTGGATTAACCACAAAAAAAATACTATTATCTCGAGAAACAGAGGCAACAAAGGGCCCAAACCTCTTTGACCATCTTCCTACATCAGTGAACGATGCAACTATGCATTAAAACAAGATTATCATAATTTTTGATTTTTTCTTAAAATATGTGGGTTAACCCTTACGAAAATATTGAGTTTTTGGTAAATTCTCTATTTACCAAAGGTTATAGTCTTTAATGTTTTATAAAATTTCTAACCTCATTATTTATATGTATTAATGTTTTCTTAACTCTTTTAAAGGTAAATTGGCATCGTTTAATATTTTTACACAATTAATTTATAAAACTTTATATACTGCCTAAATTAGTGGAATAATCACAAAGAAATTTATATTATCTCGAGAAACAGAGGCAACAAAGTGCCCAAACCTCTTTGACCATCTTCCTACGTCAGTGAACGATGCAACTATGCATTAAAACAAGATTGTCATAATTTTTGATTTTTTCTTAAAATATGTGGGTTAACCCCTACGAAAATATTGAGTTTTTGGTAAATTCTCTATTTACCAAAGGTTATAGTCTTTAATGTTTTATAAAATTTCTAACCTCATTATTTATATGTATTAATGTATTCTTAACTCTTTTAAGGGTAAATTGGCATCGTTTAATATTTTTACACAATTAATTTAATAAAACTTTATATACTGCCTAAATTAGTGGAATAATCACAAAGAAATTTATATTATCTCGAGAAACAGAGGCAACAAAGTGCCCAAACCTCTTTGACCATCTTCCTACGTCAGTGAACGATGCAACTATAAATTAAAAATAGATTGTCATAATTTTTGATTTTTTCTTAAAATATGTGGGTTAACCCCTACGAAAATATTGAGTTTTTTGTAAATTCTTTATTTACCAAAGGTTATAGTCTTTAATGTTTTATAAAATTTCTAACCTCATTATTTATATGTATTAATGTATTCTTAACTCTTTTAAGGGTAAATTGGCATCGTTTAATATTTTTACACAATTAATTTAATAAAACTTTATATACTGTCTAAATTAGTGGAATAATCACAAAGAAATTTCTATTATCTCGAGAAACAGAGGCAACAAAGGGCCCAAACCTCTTTGACCATCTTCCTACGTCAGTGAACGATGCAACTATGCATTAAAACAAGATTGTCATAATTTGTGTTTTTTTCTTAAAATATGTGGGTTAACCCCTACAAAAATATTGAGTTTTTGGTAAATTCTCTATTTACCAAAGGTTATAGTCTTTAATGTTTTATAAAATTTCTAACCACATTCTTTATATGTATTAATGTATTCTTAACTCTTTTAAGGGTAAATTGGCATCGTTTAATATTTTTACACAATTTATTTAATAAAACTTTATATACTGCCTAAATTAGTGGAATAATCACAAAGAAATTTCTATTATCTCGAGAAACAGAGGCAACAAAGGGCCCAAACCTCTTTGACCATCTTCTTACGTCAGTGAACGATGCAACTATGCATTAAAACAAGATTGCCATAATTTTTGATTTTTTCTTAAAATATGTGGGTTAACCCCTACGAAAATATTGAGTTTTTGGTAAATTCTCTGTTTACCAAAGGTTATGGTCTTTAATGTTTTATAAAATTTCTAACCTCATTATTTATATGTATTAATTTATTCTTAACTCTTTTAAGGGTAAATTGGCATCGTTTAATATTTTTACACTATTAATTTAATAAAACTTTATATACTGCCTAAATTAGTGGAATAATCACAAAGAAATTTATATTATCTCGAGAAACAGAGGCAACAAAGTGCCCAAACCTCTTTGACCATCTTTCTACGTCAGTGAACGATGCAACTATGCATTAAAACAAGATTGTCATAATTTTTTATTTTTTCTTAAAATATGTGGGTTAACCCCTACGAAAATATTGAGTTTTCGGTAAATTCTCTATTTACCAAAGGTTATAATCTTTAATATTTTATAAAATTTCTACCATATTATTTATATGTATTAATGTATTCTTAACTCTTTTAAGGTAAAATGGCATCGTTTTAAATTTTTACACAATTAATTTAATAAAACTTTATATAATACATCAATTAGTGGATTAACCACAAAAAAATACTATTATCTCGAGAAACAGAGGCAACAAAGGGCCCAAACCTCTTTGACCATCTTCCTACGTCAGTGAACGATGCAACTATGCATTA
>MU108240.1:0-30935 GCA_012274485.2 Sinapis alba
GCGCACACCGACGATATATAAACATGCTGCATTGCACTACTGTCGACGGATCAATTTGAAGATGTGACGCAGTTCGTGTACAAGTCGTACGTGTTCCGGTAAAGGAACACAAATATGTGCTACATAACCAAAAAATTATTTGCAATAAATAATGAAAAACTAAAAAGTGGAAACAAGCAAGAAATTTTGAGCACAATCAATCGGTGAACATTGAGCTAAAGTAAGTGAATCACGGGACTCATCCCACCTAAACCTCTCCCAAAATATCAGGACAAGAAAATACATACGTCACTCTTCTTTAGGAAGGGCTATATAAACCCTAGAAGGTCACAAGGTTCCATACAACACAACACATACATCAACAGATTTAACCATGAAGCTTCTTTATGGACTCGCTTTAGTTTTTCTATTAGCTGCTGTGAGTTGCCAACCTGATGAAGAAATTACTTGCGAAGAGAACGAACCATTCACATGTAGTAACACTGATATCTTAAGCAGTAAAAACTTCGGAAAAGACTTCATCTTCGGTGTTGCATCTTCTGCGTACCAGGCATGCTACAAATATATGTTCCCATACCATATTTTTGCATGACGTATAGAAAATACTATTAAAAAAATGTTAATCTCCAACTTTGCATGGTTGTTTCTTTTCATTTCAGATCGAAGGAGGGAGAGGTCGTGGTCTTAACGTTTGGGATGGCTTCGCTCACCGATACCCAGGTATGTCACGGTGGCATATATATATATTATATATATATATGAGATGAATGTCGGTTATATGTACACATATATATTAATGTATTTTTAATTACTATCAGAGAAATCAGGGTCAGATTTGAAGAATGGAGACACTAGTTGTGAGTCATATACGAGATGGAAGGTTAATTCTTCAGTACATATATAGATACTCATATGACTGAACTATGTATAGAAATTAGGACTGAATTGCGTTTAAAATATATAAACTGCAGAAAGATGTAGAGATTATGGGAGAACTCAATGCTACTGGCTACAGATTCTCCTTTGCGTGGTCAAGAATCATTCCAAGTATGTACATAAATTTGTATTTTATTGGGTTCATTTAGCTGGAAAAGTATACTAATTAATGTACGTATGATATATATGAGCAGAAGGAAAGGTGAGTAGAGGAGTGGACCAAGCAGGTCTTGATTACTACCACAACCTCATAGATGCCCTCCTCGAAAAAAATATAACTCCTTTCGTTACCCTCTTTCACTGGGACCTTCCTCAAACACTCCAAGATGAGTATGAAGGTTTCTTGGACCGCCAGATCATGTATGTGCCATGCTTCTTAATTATATACAAATTATTTTAAAAAAAAACAACAAGAAGAAGAAGATTTTGTCTTAATTACATGCCTTACTGAAAGAATGATTGTATATTAATATGCACAGACAAGATTTCAAAGACTATGCGGATCTATGTTTCGAAGAATTTGGTGGAAAGGTGAAACACTGGATCACGATCAATCAGCTATTCACAGTGCCTACGAGAGGCTATGCACTCGGAACAGATGCACCCGGTCGATGTTCTCCTAAGGTTGATACCAAGCAAAGGTGTTACGGAGGAAATTCTTCAACCGAACCCTATATCGTTGCACATAACCAGCTTCTTGCTCATGCCGCGATCGTCGATCTTTACAGGACCAAGTATGCGGTGAGTAGTCTTCATATGTGAAATGGTGGTGTGATCTTATCATATCTGATTCTAATCTAGTCATGATATATATATCATGTAACCAACAGTTCCAAAAAGGGAAGATTGGACCTGTGATGATAACAAGATGGTTTCTTCCATATGATGAGTCTGATCCTGCTTGCATAGAAGCAGCTGAGAGGATGAACCAATTCTTCCATGGATGGTATATCTTTTTTTTTTTAACATCAAACGGTTATTCTATTACTCAAAACTAAAGATGCTCTGGGTGATTAGAATGATTATATTGTATGTATGATTGTATGTATAATGAAAAAATGTACATCGATTAGGTACATGGAGCCGCTAACAAGGGGTAGATACCCAGACATCATGAGGCAGATTGTGGGTAGTCGGCTTCCAAACTTCACAGAAGCTGAAGCCGAACTCGTTGCTGGTTCATATGATTTTCTTGGTCTCAACTATTACGTCACTCAGTATGCCAAGCCGAAACCTAACCCATATCCTTCAGAGACACACACTGCCTTGATGGACGCTGGCGTAGACCTCACATGTACCACTCTGTTTCCACTTTGTTACAACCTCCTTTCTATATATATATATATATATATATATATATATATATATATATATATATTCCTTTTTGTTATAACATAATTTGTGAGTGACCATCAGTTATTTCTTCCTTGTGTTTACAGTTAATAACTCACGTGGTGAATATCCCGGTCCAGTGGTATATATGCATGATCCACCCTTATGATTTCTCTTTTATTATTTTATCTTCTTTTTCTAACTATTTCTCTGATTGGTATGTATATTTTGTTTGCTTCCCTTTCTCAGTTCGCTGAAGACGCCAACAGCTATTACTACCCAAAAGGAATTTATTACGTAATGGACTACTTCAAAACCAAATATGGCAACCCTTTAATCTATGTCACCGAGAACGGTAAGTTCTACATATTACTACTCATCTCCTTTCATCTATATTATATATCATCAAATAATTAGTGTATTTTGATACTAGTCCAATTAAGCTGACTTTCAAATATTGTGGAATATTTTATGTGATGGTGATTTAATTAGGAATTAGTACGCCCGGTTCAGAAAGCCGTTGCGAAGCTATTGCTGATTACAAACGAATTAATTATCTCTGCAGTCATCTATGTTTTCTCCGTAAGGTCATCAGGTAAGTGGGTGCTACTATACATGCTTTTCTTCCAATATTTATCTTTTTTTCTTCTTTTTAAGTAATATATATATATATATATGATTGTTATTGTTTTCAGGGAGAAGGGTGTCAACGTGAGAGGATTCTTTGCATGGGCTCTTGGGGATAATTATGAATTCTGTAAAGGCTTTACCGTCAGATTTGGACTCAGTTACGTTAATTGGGATAATCTCGACGACAGAAACCTCAAAGAATCTGGCAAATGGTACCAGCGATTCATTAATGGGAGTGCCAAGAATTCCTTGAAACAAGATTTTCTCCGCTCAAGCCTCTCCTCCCAGAGTCAGAAGAAGAGGTTTGCTTGCTGAAGCATGAAACACTTTTCCCCTGCCAAGATCATCTATATGTATCTCACTATTTCTAGTTGCTTCATAGATAAGGAGCTTCTTCTACCTACAATGTACTAAATAAAAATCCTCAATAAAAAGATGATCAAACTAATAATGAATAAAAATTATTTATCTATAATTGCATTATGTCAAGTCAAGGAGATGGACAAGGAGAGAGGGGGGGGGGGAGCAACGCATTTTAAACAGAAAATGTCTACACATAAAAAATTTAAACTCAAACTGCAAACAATTTTGTGTAATAAAAATATTAAGAAAGTGATTATCCTAAATTCACTAATTATTTTAATAAAAACTCAAAACTAACTAGACCAAAGTCCTATAATCCTAAACTAAATTTTAGTGGGATCTTGCATTTGATTTTTTTTAATCATTCATATAATTTTATTTTGTTTTGGTTCTTATATAATCAGTAAAACCAAAAAAAGGCAGTCATTTATGTGTTTTTAATGTTTCTCCGTCCTCATAGTAAAAGTTGTGTCTCATCGCATATCACATGTTTAAATAGTCTAGTAAATGTTTTGTTTAGATTATAAAACAAATAAACAAAACAAAATTTATTTCCGTAAAAATCTTTAATATATAGACGGGATTGAGATCTTCTTTTAAGATTGTCCACTTATATAAATTGATCATCCAATGATATAGTAGCTTAAACTCATTAATTATTTTAATACAAACTCAAAATTAACTAAACCAAATTCATGTCATCCTAAACTAAAATCTAAAGGGATTTTGCATTAGATTTTTTTTATCATTCATATAATTTTATTTGATTTTGGTTCTTATATAATCAATAAAACCAAAAGAAAGTATTCATTTCTATATTATTTATTCTATTCATACTTTTTCTTATCTAGTTAGAATTCATCATATTTTTGATATTCTAGAACATAATATAGCTCAAATAAATAGTATCATTGTATCTACATTTTCACCATATGTTGGTTTTTAACTATTTGATGCAAATTATAAATATGTTAATTGAAAATGATTTCAAACTTTTGCATCTAAAGAATGTCTAATTTCACCATATGTTGTTGCTCTACATGCCATCTTATTGGTTTAGCTGTGCGTTTGGACTGATGTAACCTCTTCAATCTTTTCATCTTTTTATATGACATCAAAACTCTTCCACCTGTATCATGATAACAAGGTTTCCGACAAAATTACATTTATCCCGGTTCTCATCCACTCTTTGGTATATATATCATGCAGTTATTGATGTATACATCTAGCACCTGATACAGTAAACTAAAACCAACTACAAGTTTCTGAACTTCTTAGTATGAACTCGAAGCAAGATTATCCTCTCGTAGAATACCTCTCACAAAATCAGCAATCACATCCATATTTAATCTAAATTATAATATGTCTTAATAGCCATTAATTTGCTTACAGATGATAAAGGTGAATGACCATCTCCACAATCTTTGTACAATAGTTGTTTTCTTACATCTAACAAATCAAAAAATCTCATAGCCTCTGCTTTGGGTTCTTCCCGTTTATCTTCTTCCTCAACCATGGAAGCTAAAATTTCTCTATAATGATCATTTACCATCAGCACAGTACCTACATTATACTATACATCCGTCCTAGGTTCTTCTAACATATTTGCAGTATGAGGTTCGCTAGTATTATCATATTCATAATTAGTTTCTCCATGAAGATACCAAACTTTGTTACTCGGTGTAAACCCTTTCAAATATAAATGAGTCCAAACATCCCACTTCTTAATATTTCTATTATTTTTACAAGTAGAGTATGAACATCTTAACATACCGATATTTGCTTTTGATTGTCGTTGAGCTAACATCATGAATTCGCTAATACCTCTTATGTATTATTTTGTCAGTAAATTGATGTTTGGATCTATATGAGGTTTATCCATCCACGATCAAAAATAATAAGGATCTGAGGAGACATGTTTTTTTTTTGTTTTCTTGTCAATGAGGAGTAAAGAAGGTGAATGAAGAGTGATGAAGGGGAATGAGGGAATCTCGTATTTATAGATTAAAAGTTGCCGACAATCCCAACAGAATTCTGACAAATTTCTGACGACCAAGGACAAAGTCATCGGAAATCCATTGCAAACCTATACAACGGTCATATTTTTGAACGGCTATAAAACAACTATAAATATCTGTCAAAATTTTCCAACAAAATTCCAATAAATGCATAATTAAATTATCGCTTATACTACAATGGTCCATTAACGGATATATTTGTTCTTCGGTAATTTGATGGAATTTTCTCGGAAAATTCTTACAAACTCTATTTTTGGTATTTTATCAGGATTTTCCGACAAAATACCGACGACCCTCTATTATTGGATGTCCTCAGTATTTCGCCAGAATTTCCTTAGAATATTCCGACAATATTTTTGTCCGTTGGAATGTCCGTTAGAATGTACCATGTTTTCTTGTAGTGATAACAGAGGAGAAGCTCTGAACTGAACGTAGAAATGAACTAAAGGGAAATTGACAGGTGCACGATAGAGCCAAGAGAAGGGAGGAGGTAGTGACCCATAGACTCCCCAAACAACCAATTTTGTATGAACAGATTTTGTAGCTAGCTTACCAGAAAATGTATTCAATTTTATAATTTTATTTTTAATATGGTTTGTGCTAAAAGAAGGTTTATGTTTGCTGTTGCAAACTCAAATTTTGTGTATAAATGAACTTCTCAAAAATATAAAATAAAATAAATTTAGTATAGAGATTAGGCTGGAAAATAGTTTGAACCAAAGACTTTCTGATACAGTGAGATCTCAGTGCATCACTTTTGACATGGGCTTAGAAAATTTAGGGTTGAAGTCTTTCACAAATCATTTTGTTTCTATCAAAAGTTCTTATAGGTTCACAAATGGTTATCTTCAAACAAGTTGATCATATATTGTTCAAATCAACTCAATCAGTCATATGAAAATACATTTAAGTATGTATCTTAATTGTTAAAATATTTGATAGCACAAATCAATCATAATCTTATCAGAGGTATGAACTATAAATAGAATGACCTGTTAAATAGTACAATTCAACGTATATATTTGTGCTATGTAAATAATTGCTTTCGTTGAAATTAGAACATAACTTGGTGCCACGTAAATATGGATGAGTTTAATCATAAATGTCTAAGTAGTATTTGATGTGTCAATCCAATTTTGAAAGATATTAATAAAAAATTACAATAAATTATTTAATCTAAATCAATTCAAGTAGTTTGAAGTAACCAAAATGATAACTAAACTAGTGAACTCAAATTCAATCAACAACTTAAGTAAAGAACAAAATTCAATTAAGATTTAAAGACAAGACTCATGTGATTAGGCAACTGATTAAAGATGATAGACTTCTAATTAAAGATGCTAAATACAAACAACTAACATGTTACTTCAACCTAAGATCACAAAGATGAGTTAATTCATTTCTATGTCAGTAACTCCTAAGCTATCATGCTCTTAACATCAATTCTCATTGGTTAATTACATTCAAACAAGCATTGAAAACAAGTCTTAACAGTCATAATACTTCCTTTGTATCAATTTCCTTGGCCAAGCAAGTAAACACATTATGAGATTCATTCAAGTATTTCATCGAACATCTTTCGAACATAAAATTACTTATGATCTAGATTATGATTTTCCAACATAATCTAGCAATAAAGACATCTCATATGTAAAAAACAATGTTAATCTAATAGAAAGCATCCTTAATTATCCGTCAATCATCCTAATCTACCTAACTCATGAATCTAATAAGTGATTACTCACTAACCTTCATAATAAACCTTAAACTCATATAAGATTTAAGACTAATCATGGTAAGGAAGCAAGATAAACACTAAATCAACCTTAAACCCATTAAGATTTAAGACTAAACATGGTTAGAAAACATGATACATTACTCGGTTAAATGTTTTCAACATGTATAAACCGGTTGATTATTATGGTGTACATGCATAAACCATAAATGAATTTCATTTTAAAAAAAAATCGGACATCTTCAATTTTGGTTGGGTAAATAATTTGATTATTTTGGTATAAGTGTGTTAAATGATTTATGATTAATTAATTGTTATTATTTTAGTTGTAATAGGTGTAATATTTAACATCAAGATATGATAATATGTTTAAAACTATAGTTGGATTTTCATTTATGTATTCTAGATTATGGCCCCATTTATTATATATAAACGGTTTGTTATATTGGTTTGAAAAAGATTATAGATTATATACATTTAAAACAAACATATTTTCAACAAATATATAATATAAGTAATAATTATAAGTACATTATATGATTAGGGAGCTACCTAAATAAACAATCCTAAAATATTCACGAAGATCACATTACACAAGACATACAACTTGAACTGTGACAAAATTAAAAATGTAGCATATTATTATCAAATAAAATTGAAATGGATAGTGAAATCACTAAACATGTGAATCCTAAGATTAAGTAATTAAACTAATCATACCAATATTACCTATTCAGAAAATCTTAATAAAAAAAAAGCTTTGTGAATATTATGCTCATAATATTTACATGTTCTTTACAAAGAAGCCAAGTTTGAAAGTCAACAAATAAATCAAGAGAAAATGTGACCTTTAGTTTCTTTCATCTCCAATGTTTTCATATTGGTTAAATTTTCAATTACCTAATTTTAGATAACCACCAGAATATTGTAAATTTGATTTTATCTGTGAACTGCTGAACTCACAAACAACTCATTTTGTTTATTAACCAAACCCAGAGAACATATTTGTGGGACCTTTGACAGCATATCTCTCTAGTTTCTTATGAGAATTTAAATATGTAAACTAATGGAAATTAGATTATATGTCAAACCCTCAAGACATTAATGGTGTGATTGAAAGACACAACTAGCGTTAATATTTTTGCTAGAAATTAATTGCTCTGGCTTCAGCTGATGAGTCCACCAGTCAGGTGGAAAAGAAAATAATCTTTATTTTATTCTTTTACTCTGAATACTATTTAAGTGGAGGTAAAATACCTTGTTTTTCTCATGTACTTTTAAGAAAAATCAGTTATGCTAATTACTATTCAACTTTTACTCCATAGTTTTTGCTATAAATTACTCTACTTTAATTAATCTCATTTACTCTAATGTTTGCCAATCACACCCTAAGGAATTTGTATTGGAACAGTAGTCTGAAATCCTAATATATAAAGATTGACTTTTCCTTATGTAGTGAGATATTTTATAGGCCAAATCAATTTCTCACTTTGTGTAGTATGCATGATTAAATAAAGATTCACAAAAACAAAGCTAAACAGATTCAAAGGAATTAATGAAGGCAAAGAAATCAGTGAGGAATAAAATGCTAAAACTCTATTACGACACTAGCGATAAGAAAGAAACTGACAGCAATTTATAGGTAAGGTTTAGAGGTTATCCACATCATGAAGGAAGAAAAACAATCTATGATCATGTTTTGGAATGCCATAATTCTACATCTGAGTTTCACTACTAACAGTTATCTCATACCTCAGTCCTGCACCTAGCCAATAGGCTTATCTCCATCGCAAATCTGTCTTATGGCAGAAAAGACAGAGCCTGAATGCACAAGGACATGGAGGTAAACTCGAGTCCATTAAAGTCCAAGTATCCATTACTCTTTTGCTTCGTTTATGGCATTCTCAAACAATCCTGCTTTGTATATCTAACATCCACTGTTCCACAACATCTGATTGAATCACTCACATAAGAAGCTGTTTGTCCTATATATTCTTGCTCTTCAATGAATGAGGTATATTTCTTATTCTCCTCTACTGCATCAGCAAGAGCTTCCCAATTATCCCCACATGAGTCATTATCATCTGCATTTTCCTATTATTTTATGTTACCAGAGGAAAATCCAATGCTGTTACTGCTACTCCCGCTGAGCCTTCCATGAAGTTGTTTGAAGGCGACTCAATAAAGTTATCAGGATGAAGATTCCCACCATTGTTCTACTCTTCTCTCTCTCTCTCTCTCATCAGGATTTTTCTGTGATTAACCCTCCACTCCTACTTACACCCCAGAAATCTAGCCAAATGAGAAAACAAGTAGACAATCACACAATCAAAGTCATTATGTATTCTGCAAAAATTAAAGGACATTAAAGAGTAAATATTAAATGAAATATTGTTTCCCTTATTTTGGAACTTAAGCTTGTAAAGACAGATTGAAGTGTGAGCAACTAAAATCCACATATAACTTAATGTTACAAAAGTCTAACATGGAACTTAAGATGTAGATTCCGCAATAGGGATATATTGGAATAAACTTAAATAATTACAATGACTAACTACATCAGTTACACTTAATTTATTTTAAAAAAATATTTAATAAAATAATTATTTTATTGAATTTATTATTACTTACCAATCCCACTAATTATCCGCAAATCTCAGCGGGACGGATGCGAATATACGATTTTTTCCGCATATTATGCATATCAAAATTTTGAATAATAAAATAGTCGATCCACGAGTTGGCGGATGAAGCGGGCGACTAACCTGCCAACTCAGCCCTACCATTCCCCCCCCCCCAATCAACTGCTTAAAGCTTATTTGTAAGACAATGTACTGAGAAATATATATATATATATATATATATATATATATATATATATAGAGAGAGAGAGAGAGACTCTTCAATGTTTAGATTGTCATTGTTAATTTTTTAAGCATTTTAACTTCTAAGGTTTTTTGTGTCATATGCAGTTATAATAGTTTTCATAAAAGTATAGTTATTTTTTCTAAAACAATAATATATATTAAATAATATTTTTTTAATTTTAGTTTAATCAAAATAAAAACCTAAAATAATTATTTGTAAAGTGTTTTATGTATATTTTGATAGCTTTAAATTTATATTTTCTAATTTATTTAAGTTTTATTATAAATTTAACTATTTTATTTTAGTTGAAATATATTAAAGTAATAAATTACCTTATTAATTACTTCAATGGATCGACTAACACTCGCCAGAACAAACATATTTTATGGAAATTGTACACGAATAAATTTAATGATATGAAGATTTGATTAGTTGTGTTTGCATTGATTTAGCATACAATTTAAAATTTTAATTATCTATGACAAAAGTTCAAATATCTACAAAGAACATTTTCAAAAATCTAAATTGAATTAAACATGTTATATATATATATAGTTATTTAATTAGTTTAAAACTTTTATAAATGAAAATACATATAAGTTATTGTTATATTTTTAAAAGTCTTACCAAAAATGTAAACTTTATAAATGTAAGTTGACATGTCGTATTAAGTATATTATGAGAATCTTACAAAAAAATATAAATTTCATATATACAATTTGACATGTTATAATAAGAATGAAACCATGTCATAATTTTGTTAAACCATGTCATTATTTTCTATTAAATTAATATAGTGATAACACATAAAAAAAAAAAAACTTTACAAATAATATATAGGAGATAACACTTAACTTGTTTCTAAACAGATTCTAACAGTTAGCAGATTACTGGTGAAAAATCACTATTTAAAGAATATTGTTTAATTTGTTCTAGTTGAAGCTTAAGAAAGGTTGAGAAATCAAGTTAAGAGTTTCATAAAACTAAAAGAAAATGGAAGAGACCAGGTAAGGAGGAGGACCACTGAGGTGGGAGAAGTCTCACTGTAGCCTCATCCATTAACCATATCAACAGTTGTCGCCTCCTCCTTGTCTTGTTTCTTTAGTTCTCTTCCTCGTAAGACCAAATCGGAAACATGGGTGCGTATCTCTCTTCCCTGGAGAGTAGACGAGGGCGTGACAGGTTGTAAATCTCTATGGCCTTGTCTCTTTGTCTCCTTCGATTGCCTGCATGAATCTGGGTCAGTTCACAATCCCAAGACTGGTGATTTGCACGGTAGTGTTGCTGCCTTCCCTCTCATTGCCATCTTGCCCCCGATGGTTCAAGGGTCGTGTAGATTCAAGGTATTGTAGAGCCTCTTCTCGGGAATCATTTCCTCTCAGAGATGCAGACCTGAGGTAATCCCCTGGGGGACTCTTCCTTTTGTTTCGAGCAACAACAACATGGTAAATCTTTTTTGCGGCTTGTTCTCTCTATCTTGTGTCTTTGGTCATTGAATGTTGAAGGTTCTTCGAGGATAGTCCCGATATGTTCCCTTCAGGTCGATTCTTTAGACTCGTTGACAATGTGATTCACCTGCTGTTGAGGGGTCTTTGGGCTTCTCCCATTCTCCAATCCTTCACCAAGCTTTAGGGTTTTCTTTGGTAACTTTGATGTCTTCGCTTATCTTTCGGGTCACATGGTCAGATTCAAGAGAATTGATTCCGCCTGCGATTGACCTTAGTTCATCATGCGCTTACTCTGAATGTTTGAACATCAGTGGTTGTCTGGAAGTGAACTTCCCGAGTGGTTATTGGTGTTGTTTTCAACAAAGTCTTTCTCATCTTGCACCGGATTGGTTTTGCCAGGCCTTCGTCGTTGCAGCTTCAGAGAGCCTTCAGGTTAGTTTTTGGCAAAACAACATCTTATTAACATGCTCCTAGTTTCCTAATGGCTTAGTCCCGGTTCTACAAATGTGTGTGCAAGGATAAAGCTGTTGCTCGTTGCAGTTAGAGTAGTTCTATGCTTTTGTTCAATTGTGAACATGTTTAGATCTTTGTTTGGTTCTCTGAGGTTTTTAAACTTCTTTGCCACCTTTAAGATCAGTCTAGCTTTCAAGCAAATGAGATTATAATCACTTTGTAATCAGATTGTAATATCTTGCTTTCTGGTATATGTGGAAAGACTTACAATAATTGATTTAGCTACTTATGTCACCAAAGTTGACTTACATTTTCGGTCAACCATCAATTTAGAACTCCAGAATTAAGCGTGCTTGGGCTGGATTAGTGGAAGGATAAATGACCTATCGAAAGTGATTCGCGATATCATGCGAGTGAGGCCAGAGCACGGGAAAGATCATATGGTGATTGCAGGATCAGTAAACAAGACCTTTAGGCCATGGAAAATAATGCACCACCCGTCAGACGGGATGGGGCTCGCGGGCCGAGTGAGCGGGCGTGGATGGTCCATTAGCGGTGGGTGGTCGAAACGTTACAAGTGGTATCAGAGCTGGTTAACCATCTCGGTTCTAAACCGTGAGGCGTCTTGAAAATGGTGTTCAATGAGGACGTTCCGCTCTGTGAGTGGGGTGAATGGTAACATCTCGATTTCTGGTATATGTGGAAAATTTTAAAAGAATTAATTTGGCTACTTATGTCACCAAAGTTGACTTACCCTTTTGGTCAACTATCCATTTAGAACTCCAGAGTTAAGCGTGCTTGGGCTGGAATAGTTGAAGGATAAGTGACCTATCGGAAAGTGATTCGCTATATCGTGCGAGTGAGACCAAAGCACGGGGAAAGGTCATATGGTAATTGTAAGGTCAGTAAACAAAACTTTCGGACCTTGGAAAATTAACGCATCACCCGTCGTACAGAATAAAATCCACAGACCAAATAATCAGGTGTGGATAGCTCATTAGCCATAGACGGTTGAAGCTTTACACATATATTCATTACCAGTTAATGATATTTACACTCATCAACAACAACAACAAAAGTCACACCATAGATAAACACTGAGGTGGAGTGTCATCAGAGAAGCTTCATCACTTTGGGGAGAGAGAGACAAGCGAATGTAAGATTGGCCTAAACCAAAATCAATTTAGTTCTAGCCCAATGCAAATCCCAATATGGAAAAGTCCAGAAAGTGATTAGTCTGCAACTCACATAAAGAATATGAAAATAGTCATAATGGGAGATGATACTAGAAATTCTGAAAATCTCTATTGTATACTAAAATGACATCGGTGAAGACTTGAAGATATCTGAAAACAAGAAGAACAAAATAGACAAAAAGATCTTAAAGAGTTAGCAATTTTATTTTGCTTTGGTTATTCTAAGCTTTTGATCTTTATTATTTGTTCTCGTGAGAATTTTTTTATTTGATAATCCCACCCAAAAAGTATTTTACGCCCTTGGTTATCAATTTTGTGTTTTTCTCATCCAATTCAATATTTTAAGATCATGAGTAGGTCTGGACATTTTACATGATACATGAGTCCAAACTCAAACTCAATCCGAGAAATCCAAACCAAAATCCAAATAGAAATAGTAAAATACCCAAATGGAGATTGAGTTAAGAGTTATTGGATATCCGAACCCGAACAGGTAATATATGAATCTAAACATGTATTCAAAAATAAATATATATATATATATATATATTTAACTCTGTATTTAAAGTTTATTTTTCTTATTTTATTTAAAATATTTATATTAATATTGTACACTGTTTGAGATCATAAAATATATATAATTGCAGATAAAGTGATTTACTATTTACTTAAAATGCATATCAAGCTTTTTGTTTCATGCATCAGTAAAAGTTGCATCCAAATTCTCTAAATAGCTAGATTAGTGTCTTTCTATTTTTAAAGTTCCAAACTTATTAATTTTCCAACCTATTTAAGAATCAGTTAAATCAGTTATAAATTTCTAAGTACAAGAAACTTTAACAATAAAGAATTTATTTTTTCAAAATTTAAATATCCGAATCCGACCCAAAATAACAAAACCCGATCCAATATGTAAAAGTACCAAAACGAATTCTAAACCCATATACCGAAATACTCAAAAATCCAAAATACCTGACATGAACCCGAACGGATATCCGACCATCTAGGCTTAATCGCGCTTATTTAAAGAAATTAAGATCAATATATTTTCAACTCTAAATAAACTAAGAATATAGAATCGATCATAAAAGGCTAGTTGAATGGATTTATGATGAATCAAATTAGTGCCATTGGTTTATTACGTGTGTATTATCCTAGTATACCACCTATAGTAGTGATGTAGTTTATAAATTGATGATATACTTCATTAACTCTTATAAAGGGATAGTATAAAATCAGTTGTTAAGTGTGTATATTTTGAAATTTTAATATCCTATAAACTGTTAATGAACTCATGGCCAACAACCGTGGAACATATAGAGTACAATAACCAGTGTTCAAGTTCCAAGGACTCAAATTTCAAGTTACAATTAAGCCGATAAAACATCTCTAACACACATTTATATTTTTCTCTAGTACATTAGAGCGAAATCTACTTATATTTTACGAAAAGAAAATAGAAGTGGATCTCAAATGATCTTTTACTTGATGAAGAATACAACTCCTACATAATAATATTGTAAGAAAATTTCATATGACATGTTTTTTCTATATACTACATATCGATCACGGCATTTTTTGTAGATTTACATATTTATTGGTGATTGGTAGACTGTGATTATATATGAAAGAAACCTATAATATCTGTCGACTATGAGGCTACTTCCCAAATATAAAGGTTAGAGCAACTAGTATTTATTTTTTAGGAAAACCAAAACACTTTTTCTATTAATAGAAAAGGATCAGAATGGTACACTGACGGCTGATGATTGACACGTGGCAAGTAGTCATTTATTATAAGTTTCAGTTAGAAAATAAATATAAAGAAGAAAATAAAAACATTTGATGATGTGTGTTGGAAATCGAGATCTAATTGGTTGAGACAAAAATAAGTGGTGCCCACGTGGTCACTGGTTCTTCACCGTATTGTCCCCTTTTGGGTCTAACCAAAAACTCTTCAAAAGCTTTTTCTTTTTCTTCAAAAGCTTTAACATAGTGAATCTAGTGATACTTGCTTTTCTAAAGTAAAAGGGTGAAGATAATTGATGTTCAAAAAAAAAGGTGAAGATAATTAAGGGCTAGACTTATATATTGGAAAACTATACTTTCTGTTTTAAAATAGTTGTTATATATCTGAAATCTGATAATGTATGTAAATTAGAGACTATTATAGTAATTTGAAAACTGAGCTATCTGCCTCGAATTAAAAAATAATGATTTATTTTAATTTTCATAGATAATGAAAACTGTATATTTAATAAATTAATGAACCTAAAACTCAAAATTTAATGACAAAATAATTATATATATATATATATATTTGATATTCCTTATTAATTGAACATACAAATTAATAAATATTTCTGCTTTAAAGGATTCTATAAAAGGAAAACTTTTATGTTTGTCAAATAAAAAAAACTTTTATAACTGAAATATAAGTAGAGAAAAGAAATCTGCACCAACACTTTATGGTAGGTTTGGTGCATGTTGGTCATGGAAATAAGAATCATTGGTACGATCTACAAAACCAGAGCTGTAACATATTATTAGAATTATTATACTTATCAAAAAAAAAAATATATATATATATATATAATTAGTAAATCCAGGATTTTCCTTACGTAGAGATGATTTTTTTTGAAACAGCTAATCAATGGTGTGGCGTATAATGAGAGTCGAGAGATGATTATTGTCATAAATTTGTAAATAGCTAAGTTGTGTTTTGCAATTGAATGTTGGTAATGAAGTAGTTCAGCTAATCAATATTGATTTCCACATCCATCAATAATCCAAGTTGGTATTTTTCTCCCTTCAATCTAAGTTTTGGTCCTTTACAAACAATTATTTGTAAGACTAATTATATATAATCTCTATAATTTATATAGCAAAACAAATTTGTATTAAAGAATTGGATCATCAGGTGTATGGAGTCTATACCAAGGAACGTGCGAAAGCATCTCGAATTGGTGGATCTCAGGTGATGTTTCTGCTACCCCCACGTCTACGACTGTTACACATTTGTATACTCCCACTTTATCATAATTACTTGCACAAGTGGCTATTATTTTAGCAGTTAATCCCATATATATATATATATTATTTGATAAGTAATTTATTATATATGATCACCACATTAATTTTAAAAGAAAAATGGTGACATGACTTAATATAAAATGTGATATGAATCTTAGTTTAGATTTTCTACAATGATTTCAAGATTAAATACTCCAATCAGAAACTAATATAGAAAAATTTGGGACTGGGGAGAAAAACATATTTTGTTAGAAATATGAACCTTTTGCTTTAGAAAGTTAACTTATTAGGTCTAAATGTCTAAATAATTTGTAAAAATCAATTATTATTAATAGCTTGCATAGAATTAAACTTGTTAAAATTTTATTTTGGTCATAGTTTGCAATTTTGAAAATTGTTGGGGCAAAAGAATTATTTGATATTAGGCACTAATCTAGAGTTTAAGCAAATAGTATGGGTTATAGGATTTTAAGTGGGGACATTAGCCACATCTCTCTTACAAGTACATTCGCCACTGAACTCAATCTCATCTTTTAACATTCCACATCATTTTATTTTTCTTCCACTTTATTATCTAATACACATTTAACTTTTACACATTACGATAGTTTTGTTTTACAAAATTCAACATCCTATTTTAATAGTTAATAATACTTTATATCCAAATTAAATGAAAAATTAAAAATAATAAATTTCATATAAAAATAAAAATAAATTATTTAATATATAATAAGGTTATTACCTTTGAATAATTAAGAGGATATAAAAATATCAAAACTTCTTAAAAACTGACATGTGTTATCGATGGTCTCGCTTTCTATTTATACAAAATGTTTAATTTATTCAACACCAAATAATCCACATATCAAATTTTATTTTTCAACATCCTTATTGGATTTAACTGTTGAATCTTTTATTCAACAAATTCAGTGTAGATAGTCTTATTATGACATGCACAATTTCATTTATAAGTTTATATTTTTGGTAAATTTCTTTAAATATAAAATAACTTATGTATATTATCATTGGTAAAATTTATTTAGTAACATAACTATAAATAAAAAAAATTTCATAACAACTTTAGAATTTATATATATAATATTTGTAGATAATTATACTTTTACTATAAATAATTAAAAAAAATTCAAATTGTATTTTAACTCGATGTAAAAATAAATAATAATATAGATGCATTATTAAAATTATTTGTGTATAATTACCATAAAATAAGTTTACTCAGGAAGTATTAATCGATTCATTGAAGTAATTAGTATATTAATTTTTATTACTTGAATTTACTCTGACTAAAATAAATTAATAAAAAAATTTAAAAAATTTAACTAAATATCAAAATATAAATAAAATTTGCTAAAACCAAATAAAAATCTCCTAGAAATTATTTGAGAAGTGATTTGACATGTATCTTCACCATAATGATTTTTTAAAAAATAATGACATGGCTTAATTTAAAATGTGACATGGATCTTACTTTATTATGACATGTATAATTTCATTTATGAAGTTTACGTTTTTTGTAAGTTTTTTAAATATAAAATTAACTTATTTTTATTATCTTTAGTAAAATTTTAATAACATAATTATAAAAAATAAAAAATTTCATATCAACTTTAGAATTTAAATTAAAATATTTGTAGATAATTATACTTTTATCATATTTATTATAGATAATTAAAATTTTGAATTGTATTTTAACTCGATATAAAAATAATCAATCGTGTCTTTGAATTATTAAATTTATTTGTGTAAAATCATCATAAAATATATTCACCCAGCATGTGTTAATTGGTTCACTGAATTATTAGTAAATTAATTTTTATTACTTAACTATATTTTAACTAATTCAATTAATAAAATAATTTAATTTATAACAAAACTTAAATAAACCTGAAAATATAAATAAAATTTATTAAAACCAAATAATTATTAAAAATAATTATTTTAAGGAAGTGATTTGCCATGTGTCATCACATAATGATTTTGAAAGAAAAATAATGACATGGCTTAGTTTAAAATGTAATATGGCTCTTAATTTATTAAGACATGCATGTACGATTTATTTTATGAAGTTTACATATTCGGCAAGTTTATTTAAATATAAAAATAACTTATATGTATTGTCAATAGTTAAAGCTTTTAATAACATTATTATAAATACAAAAAAGTTTCATGTTAAATTTATAATTTAAATATAAAATATTTGTAAATAATTATACTTTTATTATAGATAATAAAAAATTAATTTTACTTTAATTCAATGTAAAAAAACAACTAATCATGTTTCTATTAAATTTATTCATGTATAATCGTCATAAAATATATTTGTTTAGCGAGTGTTAATTGATTCATTGAATTAATTAGTAAAAAAAATTTTATTACTTAAATAAATTTTAAGTAAAATCAATTAATACAATAATTTAATTTATAATAAAACTTAATTAAATTTAAAAATATAAACTAAAATTTGATAAAACCAAATAAAAATGAATTATAAATAATTATTTTAAGTTTTTCATACTGATAAAACTAGAATCAAAAGAAATATTTTACTTTAATAAATAATTATAACTTTTAAAATATATCATCACTACGCTTGTCGCAGACAACCTATTGGTATTTATTAGAATGACATGATAACTATTATAAAAGAGAAGGAAATATTAATCTATTTTAATTTTTTTTTTGAAAACATAAAATTACATACGGAGAATGGTAACTGAGCTGAAAAGCTGAGTTGTAAGACATCTATAACCATTTCTATTTTGCATTTATAATAAAGAACCTTTAATATACATATGGAGTTTTATTTCAATATATTCATCTATAACAGAGAAGGAAAACCATTTTTCTATAAATAAAAATATTCTGTAATATTTTCTATTATAAAAGAACACATTAAAGCAAATTAAAACTATAGATGTGGTTTTAGAGTTCATTTCTTATTTAAAAAAATAGGTATGAGTTATAGATATTCGAAGGAGATTTTGTAGTCATAATATATCTTACATATGGATATAATGCAACATAATATAATTTCAATAAGTATGGTACAGTTCTTATTAATCCGAGCTGTTTGGGTTTATTAATGGTAAACAGCTAATTAACAAGTTTGATGATTCTCTGATAAATATATTTTCCTTATTTGGAAACTTGTAAATGATCTAAATCTGTATATGGAACGTAATGTCCGTAACTCCAAGTTCATGTATGACACGTGCCAAAACAAAAGTACTTTGTGTTTTATTTTTATTGATGTATACGAAAGTAGTGTCATTTTTCTTTTAATATACTCCCTCCGTTTCGCAAAGAGTGTCGTTTTAAAGAAAAAAAATTGTTACAAAATAAGTGTCGTTTTAGGATTTCAATGCATAATTTATTGATTTTATTTTTCATTTTAATTTTCTATTGGTTGAAATATGATTAGGTGTATGGGTAATGATGTTTTTTTATAGAAAATATGCAAAATTAAATGTTTTCTTAATCTGTGTGAAAAAAAACTAAAATGACACTTATTATGAAACAGAGGGAATATTTGTTTAGACGTGCGGAGCTATGTAGCATAATTATTCTCAATTCATTTAATATTTTTATGGGATATTCAAGAAATTTAGAATATTTGAATCCAAATATTTAAAAAATTTAGGGTATTCAGATCTGGATTCGTAGATTGGATATCCAATTCGGATTTGTAGCTTCCAAATATTTGAATCCGGATACGTAGCTTCAAGATATTCATCTAAATATTATACTACTCATAGATATTTGAATCCGGATCCGGATCCATAAAAGTAACTAATTTTTAAAAAAACTACTAAAAATTCTAAAAGTAATACATAAATTAAATATTATACATGATTTATAAATATATATATATATATATATGTAAATAATATTATAAAATTAAATATAATATTATAAAATTAATTTTATGTATAAATATTAATATATCATATATAATTAATAATAGAATTTCAAATTTAATATATTTAAAAAATGATCGAGATCCGAATATCTAAACTTAAAATCAAGATATTCAAATCTGAATTCAGTTTCCACCCTGGATATCCTATTTTCGGAGTGAATCTCAGATTGAATCTAAATCATAGATAATAAGTCTCAGCCCTAAAACATATAACTTAATAATGTATGCTCATATATTGTTTGTGTCACTACCAAATTCAAACTTATAATATAAAATTAGTTCGGTTTTTGCTTCAGTTTTGATTTTTCTTTTGATTTTTTTTCAGATCATGAATAATATATATACAAATAGTTGATATATATATCTATATAACCATATATAAACCATATATCATTTGGTTAAGTTTGATACGATTTGAGCTTCACTTCACTTCATACTTAAGTTTATTCAAATATACTTTTGATTCCAAAAAGTTTATAAAACCCCTTTCATAATTAGGTTTGGTGTGATTGGATAGAAAATATACGTGTAATTGGTTTATCTCATTTCGAGAATGGTTCTTAGAACAGTTTTCTTAGCACGTATAGACCCATATTAGACATTCCTAGTGGACATACGACATAAGTAATGCTCATTATATATATGTACATTAAAACAACTTAAATTCAGTTGAGGTGTAAGTACTTTCTCAGGTATTTCTCCTGTATTGTCTGTTCTATGAAAAAATAACTACGTATCTTTAGGTCTTAACTTGGTACTTTACTAAACAGCCCTCGAATTGTATCTACCAATACGACTCAAAAATAGACTATACCTATTTGTTTATTCCTCGAAAAGATTATTGACCCTTACTTCCTCTTTTTCGTTTCTCTCTCTCTTCTCTTTCTCCTGATTCGTTCTTCTTCATCGACCTTTGGTGTTGCAAAGATCTAGAAAAACCCTAGAACGGGGAAGATCACCAAGGTCGAGAGGAAGACCAAAATAGGGTTAACTTAAAATTGATGGGGAGAGGGAAGATTGTGATCAAAAGGATCGATGATTCGACGAGTAGGCAAGTCACTTTCTCCAAAAGAAGAAAGGGTCTCATCAAGAAAGCTAAAGAACTCGCCATTCTCTGCGATGCCGAGGTTGGTCTCATCATTTTCTCCAATACGGACAAGCTCTATGACTTTGCCAGCTCCAGGTTTCTCTTTTACTTTAGTAACTCACTCGATCTTTAAGCATCTTAAATTAAATACACAATATCTATGTGTATATCTATTAGTATATGGAAGTCTAGATGTGCGTACTTATATAATGTCAAGTATGTGTTTGCTTGGAATGGTTGATTTATTCAGTGAGATGTGTTTAGCTGTGTGATATGCGTATAATTTGTTGTGAGCAGTTTTGTGCATCTTACCCATTTTAATTTTTATATATTTAAAAAACGTGGTTAATTAATCGCTCTTTGGAAAGGAAACTTACTTGAACGCGGAGGATGCCAAAGCAAAAAAAAAAAAAAACTAATTAAGGAAGTTACTGATTTAAAGGATCATTGTGGCTTATTGTGTGTGTGGACATGTGCCATTGTGTCTACTTATAATCTTATATCATGCATATGTGTGTGTTAACATTATCTGTAAATTGTGTATCTAGAAAGGAAGTATGACTTTCCAAATTTAGAAACAATTGGGAAGTAGAGGATGTAAGTAAAAGATGATAAAATGAGTGTATAAGATGATCAACATAGACACATTTGGAGACGATGTAATATGATGGCTTTCACTTGCAAATTTGTATGTATAAATATAAATCTCAATATTTTTGTGTATATAGTACTATGATACAATGATTAAAAAACGTTGTAATTTTAACTATATATTAGTGTAAAAGATTATATATTTAGGAAACTTATTTAAAAATGATAACATCCCGATTCTGATATATAAATGAAAGATTTAGTAAAATTAATTCGGCTTATTAAAGTGTGCTTACTTTTTCGGAAACACATTTAGAGAGAACTCGAGAGTTAAACATGTTTTAGCTAGAGTAATTAAAGAATGAGTGACTTATCGGGAATTGATCTATGATATCGTATGAGTGAAACAAAAGCATGTGGAAAGGTCAAATGGTGATTGCATGGTCAATAAACAAAACTATTGAGACTCAGAAAAATTAACGCACTATATGTTGCAAAGGATGGGGTCCACATGCCAAGTGAACGGGTAAGGAAGACCCATTAAATGTGGACAGTCGGGACTTTACAAGTGGTATCAGAGCTAGTTAGCCATCTCAGTTCTGACCTGAGAGGCGTCTTGAGACTTGTCATGGTGCGCAATGAAGACGTTGCGCTCTGTGATGCGAATGAATTATAACAGTTTGATTTCTAGTATATGATAAAATATTTAATATAATTGATTTGACTATTTAGGTTATTAAAGTGTGTTTATCTTTTTAGAGAGAACTCTAGAGTTAAGCGTGCTTGAGCTGGAGTAGTAAAATGATAGGTAACCTATCAAGAAGTGATCCACGATATCATATGAGTTAGATCAAAGCATGTGAAATGATCATATGGTGATTGCATTGTCAGTATATAAGACCATTGAGACTCAGAAATTAACACACCATTCATCACACTCGATGGGGCCCACGGGCCGAGTGAATGGGCGTGAAAGACCTATTAGTCGTGGGCGATCAGGGTGTTCAAATTGGTATTAAACCTGGATAGCCATCTCGGTTCTGATCCGAAAGACGTCTTGAGACATGTTGTGATGTTGTGCTATGTGAGTGAGAATGAATTATAACATCCGATTCTGATATATGATGAAAGGTTTAATATAATTGATTTAGCTACCTAAGTCATTAAAGTATATTTACTTTTTTTTGGCGTACACCCAGAGAGAACTCTAGAGTTAAGCGTGTTTGAGCTGGAGTAGTCAAAGGATAAATAATTTATCGGAAAATAATTCGCGATTTCATGTGAGTGAGGTCAAAGCATGTAGAAATATCATGTGAGTGAGGTCAAAGCATCTAGAAATATCATGACTCTAGAATCATCAAACAAGATTATTGAGATTCGAAAAAATTAATGCACCATTTATCAAAAAGGATGTGACCCATGTTATTCGAAATATGTGGATTCTAAAGTTTAGAAGTTTAAGAGATACCGATCACCATTGACGTGTATATATATCTCAATATTTTTATATGGATAATAGCTCAAGAAAAATACCACTGCAGAGATATATATTTATAATGTGTACCAATATGTTAACTTGATACCTAGAAACTAGCAGCAAATTTTTGAAAATATATTACCTCCAGATGTGGTATATATACTTTCGTCTTTGTTTTGACTATCAATCTTTCTCATAGTTTGAAAATAAATTTGTTTAATATTGACAATTAAATCATCATGAACATATACTATTAGTGAATTATCTATGCCTAGCCTATAATATTGACAATCTTAAACTTTTATAAATAAACAATAAAATTGTTTTAACAAAAGAGAATATAATATATATATATGATAATAAGATTGTTCCGTATAAGTACTGAATTTTTCTTTCATTAGCAGTGGAAATGGAAATGTTATTTGCTACAAGGGAATAAACACATAAACTAATTATAGGTTACAAATCTCAAAATGAACAGTATGAAATCGGCTATTGAACGATTTAACAAGACCAAGATGGAGCAGCAACAACTATTGAACCCTGCATCAGAAGTTATGGTACGTACGTATATCTATACAAAACTTACACAAGAGGAGATAGGAAGTTATTGTAACAAAGATCTTAGTCATGTTTGTGTAACTCGAATTTGAGAGTTGATGAGTTAAATTTTGTTGCGTGCTATAGTTTTGGCAGAGAGAGGCCGCAACTTTAAGGCAAGAACTGCACTCGTTACAGGAAAATCATCGGTACGTACTTGCTTCAAAATTGAAAATAATCACGAGTTTTCAGTTCAGATCATATCTAAATGGTAGTCTGTGTATAAAAACTTCTCTCATCTTCTTGTAACTACCTTCTCTTTTGGTTATATTATTATGATTTTGAGTTGTGAAAAAGCTCCCAAAATGGATATTATGTCCTTAATAAGTACTTTTTTAGATATATATATATATATATATATAGCCATGTGTTGAGCAGAAAGATATATAGTCATGTTCATATCTAATATGTTTTTTTTATGTATATACGTTTCTTTGTGTTTAAACATGTTATTAGGGAAATAAAATCTGTGTATGTACGTATAACATGCAATAAATTTTTCTAATGAAGCAGACAGCTAATGGGGGAGAAATTAAATGGTTTGAGTGTTAATGAATTGCACAATATAGAGAGCAGGCTTGAAATGAGTTTACATGGAATTCGTAAGAAAAAGGTAACATTTATTTCTCAATGTTTATATATATATATATATATATATATATATATATGTTCACTCTAGCTCGTCTTTCATGGTGTATGATGTTGTAAGATTGACCAGTTAGAGGACAAAATTTCGAACTAATATTCATTTTGTCAAACCTTATACAGGAACAAATGTTGACCGATGAAATCAAAGAACTAACCAAAAAGGTCAGTACTATGTGGTATATATCAATTACGCTTCTTAGGCCATGATTATTGAAAGGTTCTTAGGACGGATTCTTAACGTAACATAATAACTGTTTTTAAATTTAATTAAGAAAAAGTAAGTTAAGAAAAGATTCAGATAAATCATGTTCTTAAGTACGCTCAGAATGTTAAATGATTTCCTTCTTATCACAAAATTATTTGCGAATCCTAAACGCGAATGTGAAACGCAAACGGTTGATTTTCTTACAAACTCGCTTTCGTGTTTACAAATTACGAAAAATAATGTGGTTGAATAGAAGAAAAAAAACTAAATTGTTGTGTTTTTTTGCTAAAATTTGGTGCAGACTAAATTGTTGTGTTTAACTAGGAAAGTAAATAAAATTTACTTACACATCTAAACACATAATCTATATTCTGATTTCTAGTTTTTTCTCAGATTCTTATAATAACTGGTTTATCTTTTGCAGAGGAATCTTATTCATCATGAGAACCTCGAATTGTCGAGAAAAGTACAAAGGATTCATCAAGAAAACGTCGAACTACACAAGAAAGTAATTATATAAAAACACTATATTCATTACTTTAAGTTTCAGTTTGCAACTTCACCCTTTGAATCAAGATCTCCTAGTTGAAATTAGACATACAAAAGTTGTACTTAATGGTCTTGCAGGCTTATGCAGCGTCAAGCACAAATGTACTGGGACTTGGCGAGCTTGAAGATGCAGCTGATGAATCACATGCACAAGTTAGGCTGCAGCTAAGTCAGCCTGAACAGTCCTGTTATGATTCCTCATCAAAGAGCTAAGATCATAATCAAAAGATACTTGTGCGTTCCTGATTCTCAAAACCCTTCAAACATACATGCATATATAATAATAGTAATGTCTCGTTTATAATGTGTCAATATGTTTTCATGTAGGACAAAGTGCAAGTATAATCAGAGAACCGAAGGTTCAACTATGTACGATATATATATATATATGATCAAGCAATGGAGCAGCGTGTTGGTTATATTCGTTCTAGCTTTCCCGTTTGGTTTCAAGTATATACTTAAGAGTTAACAAATATTAAGAAAACACATACAGTATATAGTTAAGTAAGGTGTTCAATCTGAAATTCCGGTTGATTGCAGTGTGTTTGTTTCTAGGTTTTCTGTGAAATATGGAGAGTGTTATATTGGTTTATACTTTGGTTGACTTTGTTTTACCTTTCGGTTTAGAGTGGTGATGATGATAGAGAAGCCTTTGTTACGTTATTAGGAGAAGATTTATTTTGTTTTTTCTTAGTTCTTTTGCAAAACTAATATATATATATATATTAGAAAAACTTATAAATAGTTGATTTTGTTAAAATATTTAAATATTAAATTTGAATTTTGAAATCATTTTAGCTTTAGAACTAACTTACTTGAGCTGCTTCGATAATAAGAAAATGGGCAATTCTCTTAAATAGCCTTTTTTAAGTTTTTGTCACAAAAATAGTCCTAAAAAAATAAAATGACCAAAATAGACTTTTTTTTTTTTTGAAATTTTGATTTTTTTTTAATTTTTTTTTGAAATTTGAAACCTTAACCCCAAACCCACCCCTTAACTCTAAACCCTAAAGTCCAAATTAGTTAACCCTAGGGGTATAAATGCATATAAATGATTTTTTTAGCTTCTAAAAAAAACATTTTTGTCACTTTCTTCCTTAAAAACTATTTTTGTGACAAACAACCTAAAAGAGGCTATCTAAGGGAATTACTCTAAGAAAATACAAAGCAAGTCCCAGTATACTGATTCGACAAAAGGAAAAAAAAAACATGCGAAAGAAGTAGAGAATTCAAATCTTCAAGATCCAAACTACAAGAATAAGTACCAAACAAAAGCACACAAGGGATTTATTCATCTCTATGTTACATGTGTTCTGAAGTGATATACATCGAGTTTTAAATCAAGCGAAAGGCTCTTTTCTCAGAGGATACTTGAACTTCCAGAGCGAGTACAGCTACATTTATCATACATAAACATGGTGCTACTACATACATTTTATCATTTATGTGAAACTTCCATGTTGAGAGTGCATCATATATATATTAGAGAAGGATCTAGCTAGCACTATCATCAACTCATTAGAAAACCAGTTATCATTGACACATTAATATATCACCTGAGCTAGTGACCAATTTTCGTTAAAATTGGGCCCTGAACTTTTTAACTTTTTTTTTTTTTTTTTTGGACAAGAACTTTTTAACTTTTTATCAGGCCATATAAGGGTGTAATTGGTGAGGATGGAAATTATGGGTTAGAGCTTAACTCTCTTTAGTTTAATATAAGTTCAATCCTATTTTAATTCAGCTCTATTTTAATTTTATTATAATCAAGAGTTAATGCTCGTATCAGGGTTAACCCATTTAAATGATTTTTTTTGTTAAGTTCTAAACATGAAACTAGAAAAGCTAAGATTTGATATGATTTTCTCGCAAAACCTAAAAATTGAGTTTTTCGCAAAAATTAGGTTTTTTCAAAAAATCGCAAATTGAGTTTTTCCGCCAAAACCACAAAACCGAGTTTTCCAATCAAATCGTAAAATCTAGTTATTCCGCCAACATCCAAAAATGAGTTTTTCGATAAAACCGCAAAATCAAGTTTTTTTGTCAAAATTGTAAAATTAAGTTTTTCCGTCAAAATCGCAAAATCAAGTTATCTTGCCAAAATCTGAGAATTGAGTTTTTCTGCCAAAACCGCAAAATCGAGTTTTCCCGCCAAAACCGCAAAATCGAGTTTTTCTGCCAAAACCGCAAAATTGAGTTTTCCCGCCAAAACCGCAAAATCAAGTTTTCCGCTAAAACCGCTAAATCGAGTTCTCCCGCCAAACCATAAAATCGAATTCTCCCGCCAAAATCGCAAAATCAAGTTTTTCCGCTAAAATCGCAAAATCGAGTTTTTTCGTCATAATCGCAAAATTGGGTTTTTCCGCCAAAACCGCAAAATAGAGTTTTTCCATCAAAACCACAAAATTGAGTTTTTCTGCAAAACCCACAAAATTGAGTTAGCTCGCCAAAACCGCACAATCGAGTTTTTTGCCAAACCCACAAAATCGAGTTTTCCCGTCAAAACCGTAAAATCAATTTTGGGTTTTCATGGAAAAACTCGATTTTCAGGTTTTGAGAAAAAAATTGATTTTGCAACTTTTGGCAAGAAAACATGATTTTTGGATTTTGTCAGAAAAACTTGATTTTGCGGTTTTAGCGAAAAACTCAATTTTGTGGTTTCAACGAAAAAACTCTATTTTGCAGTTTTGGCAAGAAACTCGATTTGGCAGTTTTGACGAAAATTTTGATTTTATGGTTTTAGCGAGAAAACTTGATTTTACGGTTTTGGCAGGAAAAACTTGATTTTACGGTTTTGGCAGGAAAAACTTGATTTTACGGTTTTGGCAGGAAAAACTTGATTTTGTGGTTTTTTGGAAAAACACAATTTTATGGTTTTGACAGAAAAAATTGATTTTGCAGAAAATCTCATTTTTACGGTTTTTCGAGCTTTGAGGTTTTAACGGAAAAACTCTCTTTTGCATAATAAAATAAATTTAAAATTTTAATATATATTTATTTATATAATAGTTGTAGTATGAAAATAAAGGGTTTAAAATTTAAGCCCTTGACCTATTAGGGCTAGCTTTTTTGTAACTTTTTTTCAAAAATAAGGGTTAAAGCTACAAATGAGTTTGTAGGGTTAGGGCTAACCCTGATATATTGAGCCCATATTAACATCTCTAGTAATTGATAACCATGATAGGAATATTAGGAATGAATATGAAATGAATGAGCATGAATAAAATTTTGGAAATGTTGAGGAATAATGATTCCTTACCAAAATTTACAATGAATAAATTTGCTCTTCATTTATTAACAAAAAATGAAATGAGGGAGGAATGAAAAGGAAAAAATATTACTCATTCAATGAATGGTAAATAATTTAAGGAATGTTAAGGAATGTTGTATTTCTATTCATTTTTTTGGTTATCATTCAAAAGCTTAAATATTTTTTAAAAATTTGGATTTAATGATGGGCAATTCTCTTAAATAGCATTTTTAAGTTTTTGTCACAAAAATAACCCTCAAAAAATAAAATGACCAAAATAGACTTTTTTTTTTTTTGAAATTTTGATTTATTTTTATTTATTTTTTGAAATTTGAAACCCTAACCCCAAACCCACCCCTTAACTCTAAACCATAAAGTCCAAATTAGTTAACCTTAGAGGTATAAATGCATATAAATGCATTTGTTAGTTTCTAAAAAAAAACATTTTGGTCATTTTCTTCTTTAAAAACTATTTTTGTGACAAACAAACTAAAAAAGTGGAATTTCTATTTAATGATTATGTTTCATGGTTTAGTATTTATCTATATATAAAATAAAGTTTTCTTTTTTCTCAGAGGATGTCACGTCATTAAATAGAGTAATGAGAGAGTAACACATGTCTAATTCTTATTTAGTTTAGTTTATTTTTGTTTTGAATTATACTTGGACTTTCTAGAGTTAAATTGAACAAACCTGAGTAGTTAGAGCATGATTAAAAGGGTATCTTATTGGGGTCTCTTGCACTGTTCGCAGGCCCCACTGACATGTGGGACCCGTGAACAGTGCAAAAGACGGTTCTAAAATCTCTTAAATAAGAACCGTCTCTTGCACTGTTCACGGGCCCCACTGACACGTGTCGGTCCCCGATTGGTTTTTTTTTTTTTTTTTTTTTTTTTTAAAATATCTGACACAAAAAAAAAAAAAAAGTAAAATTTAAGAACCCCATTCTGGGGTTTAGGGATAATCATGCTCTTAGTTATTCAGACTTCTGAAAATCAATAGCCTAGCTCCATTGTCACCTTCATCGTGTTCAATGATGGCGACCCTCTAGTTATAGGGTTTATTCTGTTTTCGAGTTCTATTTAGTTAAATCGTCAATGGAGTTTCATTAAGGTGTTAGAGACAAATATTGATGACATGTAGCTGTCGTCATGTCGTTTTGTCTGGATTTCTTCTCTCTCAAAACTGTTACATGGTGCATTGAACATTGCCATTAACGACCTACTTAAATTCTTCTACCTATTCCAAGCGTAATTCCTCAATGTAGAGAAATTCCCTTAGATAGCCCATTTTAGTTTTTTTGTTACAAAAATAGTTTTTAAGGAAGAAAATGACCAAAATGTTTTTTTTAGAAGCTAAAAAAATCATTTATATGCATTTATAGCCCTAGGGTTAACTAATTTGCACTTTAGGGTTTAGAGTTAAGGGGTGGGTTTGGGGTTAGGGTTTCAAATTTCAAAAAAAAAAATAAAAAAAAATCAAAATTTCAAAAAAAAAAAAATCTATTTTGGTCATTTTATTTTTTGAATACTATTTTTGTGACAAAAACTTAAAAAACACTATTTAAGAGAATTGCCCTTCAATGTATCTCCTTAATTTCTTTTTCAAGCGGCGGATTTTCTAGCTAAATGTATTATCATAAGATAGGCTGGCCGAATACTATTTTGGTTATTATCCGTTGTGTACTATTTTCTGACAAAAAGCTATTCATATTATTCAGGAGATTTTTCCTAAAGCCTAACTACATTAATATTTCTTTAGTTTACCAAATTATTCACTTAACATTTTTTTTTTTTTGAAAAAAAAAAGAAGAATTAGAATTATTCACTTAACTTGCGACATATCTTAGATCCAAAGACTAAAGATTAGTTGTAATAGTATTTTCTTATTTATAATCTTTTAGTTGTAGTAGGATACCTATGTACGAAAAAACAAGAATTGCTAATCGTTAATGGATAGTGACATTTGAATAGAACGAAAAAGATTGGATACTAACTACGCATTCTATTCTACAATGATATTACCAAACCGAACCGGCCCACCAAATGTAACATAATTTCATCACATTTCATATAAACTTAAAATCACAATTCAGCCCCTTCAGTTTCTCTTTCTTTCATCAAATGCCCGTTTCTTCTAATCTACTACTTCTTCTTCAATCATAAGACAACCTGCGATGAAAAGGAAGATAGAAATTGATAACTTTTTTCTGAGAGAAAGGAGGTGACCCTCGTTCTCGAATCGATTGCTCAATCATTTTTCTTAGGTAGATTGAATCGAAAAAGCTGCTGTGAATCTGAAATTCTGCGAGTTGTATATCGCGTCTTGTGGAAGAAGAAGAAGAAGAAGAAGAGGAAACTTTAAATAGTTTTATTCTTGTGGTTGATTTTAAATGGCGAAAGCAGGAGGAGGAATAACGAACGCAGTAAACGTAGGAATCGCTGTTCAAGCAGACTGGGAGAATCGTGAGTTCATCTCACACATCTCTCTCAATGTTCGTCGTCTCTTCGAGTTCCTCGTCCAATTCGGTAACTTTCTTTCTTGCTTTCTCTGTGTTGGGTTTCAAGTCTGGTTGC
>MU108241.1:15767-31570 GCA_012274485.2 Sinapis alba
TCAGCCTTATCCGTACTGAATGTAAGGATTTAACTCAACGGACCATGGACTGTCGTGATTGATCCCATCAGTACATGAAAAATGACCCATACGTACCGATAGGCTGATACGATCAGCCATCCGTACTGCCTGGAAGGAACAAAGACTGTCCAGACTGGTCCATCAGGCCATGAAAAATTGACCCATACGTATGGATAGGCTGATAGAAACAAAGACTGTCCAGACTTGTCCCATCAGTACCTGAAAAATGACCTATACATACTGATAGGCTGATAGAAACAGCAATCCGTACTACCTGGATGGACCAAGGACTGTCCAGACTGGTCCATCAGGCCATGAAAAATCGACCCATACGTACTGATAGGCTGATATGATCAGCCTTATTTGTACTGAATGGAAAGATTAAACTCAACGGACCAAGGACTGTCCAGACTGGTCCCATCGGTACATGAAAAAGACCCATACGTACTGATAGGCTAATGCAATAAGCCATCCATACTGCCTGGAAGGAACAAAGACTGTCCAGACTGGTCCATCAGGCCATGAGAAATTGACCCATACGTACTGATAGGCTAATACGATCAGCCATATGTATTGCATGGAAAGACCAAGGACTGTATAGACTAGTCCAATAGTCCATGAAAAATAGATCCATACGTACTGATAGGCTGATATGATCAGCCTTATCCGTAAAACGGACCATGGACTGTCCGGATTGGTCCCATTAGTACATGAAAAATGTCCCATACGTACTGATAGGCTGATACAATCAGCCATCCGTACTGCCTGGAAGGAACAAAGACTGTCCAGACTGGTCCATCCGGCCATGAAAAATTGACCCATACGTACTGTTAGGCTTATACGATCAGCCATCCTTACTGCCTGGATGGACCAGGAACTATCCAGACTGGTCCATCAAGCCATGAAAAATCAACCCATACGTACTCATAAGCTGATATGCTCAGCCTTAACCATAGTGAATGGTAGGATTTAACTCAACGGACCATGGACTGTCCGGACTGGACCCATCAGTACAAGAAAAATGACCCATACATACTGATAAGCTGATACGATCAGCCATCCGTACTTCCTGGATGGACCAGGAACTATCCAGACTGGTCCATCAAGCAATGAAAAATCGACTCATACGTACTGAAAGGCTGATATGATCAGCCTTAACCGTTTCGAATGGAAAGATTTAACGCAACTGACCATGGACTTTCCGGACTGGTCTCATATGTACATGAAAATGACCCATATATACTAATAGGCTGATACGATTAGACATCCGTCCTGCCTGGAAAGACCAAGGACTGTCCAGACTGGTCCATCAGGCCATGAAAATACAACCCATATGTACTGATAGGCTGATATGATCAGCCTTAACCGTACTGAATGGGAGGATTTAACTTAACGGACCATGGACTTTCAGGACTGGACCCATCAGTACATGAAAAATTACCCATATGTACTGATAGGCTGATACGAGCAGCCATCCGTCCTGTGTGGAAGGACCAAGGACTGTCAAGACTGGTTCATCAGGCCATGAAAAATCAACCCATATATCCTGATAAGCTGATATGATCAGCCTTATCCGTACTGAATGTAAGGATTTAACTCAACGGACCATGGACTGTCGTGATTGATCCCATCAGTACATGAAAAATGACCCATACGTACCGATAGGCTTATACGATCAGCCATCCGTACTGCCTGGAAGGAACAAAGACTGTCCAGACTGGTCCATCAGGCCATGAAAAATTGACCCATACGTATGGATAGGCTGATAGAAACAAAGACTGTCCAGACTTGTCCCATCAGTACCTGAAAAATGACCTATACATACTGATAGGCTGATAGAAACAGCAATCCGTACTGCCTGGATGGACCAAGGACTGTCCAGACTGGTCCATCAGGCCATGAAAAATCGACCCATACGTACTGATAGGCTGATATGATCAGCCTTATCTGTACTGAATGGAAAGATTTAAGTCAATGGACCAAGGACTGTCCAGACTGGTCCATCGGTACATGAAAAAGACCCATACGTACTGATAGGCTAATGCGATAAGCCATCCATACTGCTTGGAAGGAACAAAGACTGTCCAGACTGGTCCATCAGGCCATGGAAAATTGACCCATACGTACTGATAGGCTAATACGATCAGCCATATGTATTGCCTGGAAAGACCAAGGACTGTATAGACTAGTTCAATAGTCCATGAAAAATAGACCCATACGTACTGATAAGCTGATATGCTCAGCCTTAACCGTAGTGAATGGTAGGTTTTAACTCAACGGACCATGGACTGTCCGGACTGGACCCATCAGTACATGAAAAATAACCCATATGTACTGATAGGCTGATACGATCAGCCATCCGTACTTCCTGGATGGACCAGGAACTATCCAGACTGGTCCATCAAGCCATGAAAAATTGACTCATACATACTGAAAGGCTGATATGATCAGCCTTAACCGTTTCGAATGGAAAGATTTAACACAACGGACCATGGACTTTCCGGACTGGTCTCATATGTACATGAAAATGACCCATATATACTGATAGGCTGATACGATTAGCCATCCGTCTTGCCTGGAAAGACCAAGGACTGTCCAGACTGGTCCATCAGGCCATGAAAAATCAACCCATACGTCCTGATAGGCTGATATGGTCAGCCTTATCCGTACTGAATGGTAGGATTTAACTCAACGGTCCATGGACTGTCCAGACTAATCCCATCAGTACATGAAAAATAACCCATATGTACTGATAGGCTGATACGATCAGCCATTCGTACTGCCGGGAAGGACAAAGGACTGTCCAGACTGGTCCATCAGGCCATGAAAAATCGACCCATGCGTATTGATAGGCTGATATGGTCATCCTTATATGTACTGAATGGATTGATTTAACTCAAAGGACCATGGACTTTCCAGAATGGACCCATCAGTACATGAAAAATAACCCATACGTACTATAGGCTGATACGATCAGCAATCCAGACTGCCTGGATGGATCAAGGACCGTCCGGACTGGTCCATCAGGCCATGAAAAATAGACGCATACGGACTGATAGGCTGATATGATCAGCCTTATCTGTACTGAGTGAAAGGATTTAACTAACCGTACCATGGACAGTCCAGCCTGGTCCCATCATTACATAAAACATGACCCATATGTCTTATAGGCTGATATGATCAACCTTATATGTACTGAATGGAAGGATTTAACTCAACGGACCATGGACTGTCCAGACTTGTCCAGACTGGTCCCACTAGTACATGAAAAATGACCCATACGTCCTGATAGGCTGATACGATAAGCCATCCGTACTGTCTGGATGGACCAAGGACTATCCAGGCTGGTCCATCAGACAATGAAAAATCGAGCCATACGTACTGATAGGCTGATATGATCAGCCTTAACCGTACTGAATGGAAGGATTTAACTCAATGGACCATGGACTGTCTAGACTGGTCCCATCAGTACATGAAAAACTACCCATACGTACTGATAGGCTGATATGATCAGCCATCCATACTGCCTGGAAGGACAAAGGACTTTCCAGACTGGTCCATCAGGCCATGAAAAATCGAACCGTACGTACTAATATGCTGATATGATCAGCCTTATCTGTACTGAATAGAAGGATTTACCTCAACGGACCATTCTGTCCGGACTGGTCCCATCAGTACATGAAAAATGATCCATACGTACTGATAGGCTGATACGATCAGCCATCCGTACTGCCTGGAAGGACCAAGGACTGTCCAGACTAGTCCTATAGGCCATGAAAAATCGACCCATACATACTGATAGGCTGATATGATTAGCCTTATCCGTTCTGAATGGAAGGATTTAACTCAACGGACCATGTTGTCCGGACTGGTCTCATCAGTACATGAAAAATGACCCATACGTACTTATAGGCTGATGCGATCAGCCATCCATACTGCCTGGAAGGACCAGGACTGTCCAAATTGGTCCATCAGGCCATGAAAAATCGACCCACACGTAGTGATAGGCTGATATGATCAGCCTTATCCGTACTGAATGGAAGTATTTAACTCAACGGACCATGGACTGTTCAGACTGGTCCCATCAGTACATGCAAAATGACCCATACAAACTGATAGACTGGTACGATCAGCCATCTGTACTTTGAGTTAAATCCTTTCATTCAGTATGGATATGTCTGATCATATCAGCCTTATTTCATGGCCGGATGGACCAGTCTGGACAGTCCTTGGTCCTCCCAAGCAGTAAGGATGGCTGATCGTATCAGCCTATCAGTACGTATGGGTCATTTTTCATGTACTGGTGGGACCAGTCCGGACAGCATGGTACGTTGAGTTAAATCCTTCTATTCAGCACTAATAAGGCTGATAATATCAGCCTCTCAGTACTTATGGGTCGGTTTTTCATGGCTTGATGGACCAGTCTGGATAGTCCTTTGTCCTTCCAGGCAGTACGGATGGCTGATCGTATCAGCCTATCATTATGTATGGGTCATTTTTCATGTACTGATGGGACCAGACCGGACAGTCCTCGGTCCGTTGAGTCAAATCCTCCCATTCAGTATGGATAAGGCTGATCATATCAGTCTATCAGTACGTATGGGTCGATTTTTCATGGCCTGAGGGACCAGTCTGAACAGTTTTTGGTCCTTCCAGGCAGTACGAATGGTTGATCGTATCAGCCTATCAGTACGTATGGGCCATTTTTCATGTACTGATGGGACCAGTCCAGACAGTCCGTGGTCCGTTGAGTTAAATCCTTCCATTCAGTACGGTTAAGGCTGATCATATCAGCCAATCAGTACATATGGGTCGATTTTTCATGGGCAGATGGACCCGCCTGGACAATCCTTGGTCCATCCAGGCAGTACGGATGGCTTATTGTATCCGCCTATCAGGACGTATGGATCATTTTTTATGTACTAATGGGACCAGTCTGGACAGTCCATGGTCCGTTGAGTTAAATCTTTCCATTCAGTACATATAAGGCTGATCGTATCAGTCTATCAGACGTATGGGTCAATTTTTCATGGCCTGATGGACCAGTCCGGACAGTCTTTGGTCCATCCAGGCAGTACGGATTGCTGATCGTATCAGCCTATAGTACATATGCGTGATTTTAATGTAATGATGGGACTATTCTAGACAGTCCATGGCCCGTTGAGTTAAATCCTTTCATTCAGTACAGATAAGGCTGATCATATCAGCCTATCAGTACGCATTGGTCAATTTTTTAATGGCCAGATGGACCAGTCTGGACAGTCCTTTGTCCGTCCAGGCAGTACGGATGGCTTATCGTATAAGCCTATCAGGACGTATGGATCATTTTTCATGTACTAAGTGGATCAGTCTGGACCGTCCATGGTCCGTTGAGTTAAATCATTCCATTCAGTACATATAAGGATGATCGTATCAGTCCATCAGACGTATAGGCAGTTTTTAAGGCCTCATGGACCAGTCCGGACTGTCCTTGGTCCATCCAGGCAGTACGGATTGCTGATCGTATCAGCCTATAGTACATATGCGTCATTTTTGATGTAATGATGGGACCATTATGGACAGTCCATGGTCCGTTGAGTTAAATCCTTCCATTCAGTATAGATAAGGCTGATCATATCAGCCTATCAATACGTATGGGTCGATTTTTTCATGGCCAGATGGACCAGTCTGGACAGTCCTTTGTCCTTCCAGGCAGTACGGATGGCTGATCGTGTCAGCCTTTCGGTATGTATGGGTCATTTTTCATGTACTGATGGGACCAGTCCATGGTCCGTTGAGTTAAATCCTTCCATTTAGTACGGATAATGCTGATCATATTAGCCTAGCAGGACGTATGGGTCGATTTTTCATGGCCGGATGGACCAGTCTGGACAGTCTTTGGTCCTCCCAAGCAGTACGGATGGCTTATCATATTAGCCTATCAGTATGTATGGGTCATTTTTCATGTACTGATGGGACCAGTCCAGACAGTCCGTGGTCCGTTGTGTTAAATCCTTCAATTCAGTACGTATGGGTCGATTTTTCATGGGCTGATGGACCAGCCTGGACAGTCCTTGGTCCATCCAGGCAGTACGGATGGCTTATTGTATCCGCCTATCAGGACGTATGGATCATTTTTCATGTACAAATGGGACCAGTCGGGACAGTCCATGGTCCGTTAAGTTAAATCTTTCCATTCAGTACATATAAGCCTGATCGTGTCAGTCTATCAGACGTATGGGTCAATTTTTCATGGCCTGATGGACCAGTCCAGACAGTCCATGGTCCATCCAGGCAATACGGATTGCTGATCGTATCAGCCTATAGTACATATGCGTCATTTCTGATTTAATGACGGGACCATTCTGGACAGTCCATGGTTCGTGGAGTTAAATCCTTCCATTCAGTACGGTTAAGGCTGATCATATCAGCCAATCAGTACGTATGGGTCAATATTTCATGGTCTGATGGACCAGCCAGGACAGTCCTTGGTCCATCCAGGCAGTACGAATGGCTTATCGTATCAGCCTATCAGGACATATGGATCATTTTTCATGTACTAATGGGACCAGTCTGGACAGTCGATGGTCCATTGAGTTAAATCTTTCCATTCAGTACATATAAGGCTGATCATATAAGTTTATCAAACGTATGGCTCAATTTTTCATGGCCTGATGGACCAGTCCGAACAGTCCTTGGTCCATCCAGGCAGTACGGATTGCCGATCGTATCAACCTATAGTAGATATGGGTCATTTTTGATGTAATTGTGGGACCATTGTGGACAGTCCATGGTCCGTTGAGTTAAATCCTTCCATTCAGTATAGATAAGGCTGATCATATCAGCCTATCAGTACATATGGGTCATTTTTCATGTACTGATGGGACCAGTCCGGACAGTCCTCGGTCCGTTGAGTCAAATCCTCCCATTCAGTATGGATAAGGCTGATCATTTCAGCCTATCAGTACGTATGGGTCGATTTTTCATGGCCTGATGGACCAGTCTGGACAGTATTTGGTCATTCTAGGCAGTAGGGATGGCTGATCGTATCAGCCTATCAGTACGTATGGGTCATTTTTCATGTACTGATGGGACCAGTCCAGATAGTCCATGGTCTGTTGAGTTAAATCCTTCCCTTACTGCCTGAGAGGACCAAGGACTGTCCAGACTGGTCCATCCGGCCTTGAAAAATCGACCCATACGTACTGATAGGCTGATATGATCAGACATATTCGTACTGAATGAAAGGATTTAACTCAAAAATGACCATGGACTCTCCAGACTGGTCCCATTAGTACATGAAAAATGACCCATAAGTCCTAATAGGCTGATAATATAAGCCATATGTACTGCCAGGATGGACCAAGGACTGTCAAGGCTGGTCCATCAGACCATGAATAATCGACCCATACGTACTGATTGGCTGATATGATCAGCCTTAACCGTACTGAATGGAATGATTTAAGTCAACGGACCATGGACTATCTGGACTGGTCCCATCAGTACATGAAAAATGACCCATACGTGCTGATAGGCTGATACAATCAGCCATCCTTACTGTATGGATGGACCAAGGACTGTCCAGACTGGTCAATCCGGCCTTGAAAAATCAACCCATACGTACTGATACGCTGATATGATCAGACATATCCATACTGAATGAAAGGATTTAACTCAAAGTACAATGGCTTGTCCAGACTGGTCCCATCAGTACATGAAAAGTGACCCATACGTACTGATAGGCTGATACGATCAGCCATCCGTACTGCCTGGATGGACCAAGGACTGTCCGGACTGGTCCATCAGACCATGAAAAATCGACCCATACGTCTTATAGGCTAATATGATCACCCTTTTATGTATTGAATGGAAGGATTTAACTCAGCGGACCATTGACTCTCCAGACTGGTCCCATTAGTACATGAAAAATGACCCATAAGTCCTAATAGGCTGATAAGATAAGCCATCCGTACTGCCTGGATGGACCAAGGACTGTCAAGGCTGGTCCATCAGACAATGAATAATCAACCCATACGTACTGATAGGCTGATATGATCAGCCTTATCTGTATGGAATGTAAGGATTTAACTCCAAGGACCATGGACTATCCAGAATGGTCCCATCATTACATCAAAAATGACCCATATGTACTATAGGCTGATACGATCAGCAATCCAAACTGCCTGGATGGACCAAGGACTGTCCGGAGTGGTCCATCAGGCCATGAAAAATTGACCCATACGTGTGATAGACTGATATGATCAGCCTTTTATGTTCTGAATGGAAGGATTTAACCCAACGGACCATTGATTGTCCAAACTGGTCCTGGACTGGTCCCATTATTACATGAAAAATGACCCATAAGACCTAATAGGCTGATAAGATAAGCCATCCGTACTGCCTGGATGGACCAAGGACTGTCCAGGCTGGTCCATTAGACCATGAATAATCGACCCATACGTACTGATAGGCTGATATGATCAGCCTTAACCGTACTGAATGAAAGGATTTAACTCAAAAGACCATGCACTGTTTGGACTGGTCCCATCAGTACATGAAAAATGACCCACACGTACTGATAGGATCAGCCATCCGTACTGCCTGGAAGGAACAAAGACTGTTCAAACTGGTCCATCAGGCCAAGAAAAATTGACCCATACGTACTGATAGGCTGATATGATCAGCCTTATCCGTACTACCTGGATGGAGAAAGAACTTTCTAGACTGGTCCATCAAGCAATGAAAAATCGACCCATACGTACTCATAAGCTGATATGATCAGCCTTAACCGTACTGAATGGAAGGATTTAACTCAACAGACCATGGACTGCCCGGACTGGTCCCATCAGTACATGAAAAATGACCCATATGCACTGATAGGCTGAAACAATCAGCCATCCGTCCTACCTGGAAGGACCAAGGACTGTTAAGACTGGTCCATCAAGCCATGAAAAAATCGAACCATACATCCTGATAGGCTGATATGATCAGCCTTATCTGTACTGAATGTAAGGATTTAACTCAACGGACCATGGACTGTCCGGATTGGTCCCATCAGTACATGAAAAATGACCCATACGTACTGATAGGCCGATACGATCACCCATCCGTACTGCCTGGAAGGACCAAAGACTGTCCAGACTGGTCCATCAAGCCATGAAAAATTGACCCATACGTATTAATAACTGATATGATCAGCCTTATCCATACTGAATGGGAGGATTTGACTCAAGGGACCGAGGACTGTCCGAACTGGTCCCATCAGTACATGAAAAATGACCCATATATACTGATAGGCTGATACGATCAGCCATCCGTACTGCCTGGAAGGACAAAGGACTCTCCAGACTGGTCCATCAAGCGATGAAAAATCGACCCATACGTACTGATAAGCTGATATTATCAGCCTTATTTGTGCTGAATAGAAGGACCCATACGTACTAATAGGCTGATACTGCCAGGATGGACCTACGACTGTTCAGGATGGACCAAGGACTGATCAGGTTGGTCCATCAGGCCATGAAAAATCGACCCATACGTACTCATAGGCTGATATGATTAGCCTTAACCATTTTGAATGGAAGGATTTAACTCAACGGACCATGGACTGTCCGGTTTGGTCTCATATGTACATGAATAATGACTCATATATACTGATAGGCTGATATGATCAGCCTTATATGTACTAAATGAAAGGATTTAACTCAACGGACCATAGACTGTCCAGACTGGTTCATTAGTACATGAAAAATTACCCATACATCCTGATAGGCTAATACGATAAGCCATATGTACTGCCTGGATAAACCAAGGACTGTCCAGGCTGGTCCATCAGACCATGAAAAATCGACCCATACGTACTGATAAGCTGATATGATCAGCTATAGCCGTAGTGAATGGAAGGATTTAACTTAACGGACCATGGACTGTCCGGATTGGTCCCATCAGTACATGAAAAATGACCCATACGTACTGATAGGCCGTTACGATCACCCATCCGTACTGCCTGGAAGGAACAAAGACTGTCCAGACTAGTCCATTAGGCCATGAAAAATCGACCCATACGTACGTATAGGCTGATACGATCAGCCATCCTTACTGCCTGGAAGGACCAAGGACTGTCCAGACTACTCTAGTAGGACATGAAAAATCAACCCATACGTACTGACAGGCTGATATGATTAGCCTTGTCCATACTGAATGGAAGGACTTAACTCAACGGACAATGGACTGTCCAGATTGGTGCCATCAGTACATGAAAAATGAACCATACGTACTGATAGGCCGATACGTTAAGCCATCCATACTGCCTTGATGGACCAAGGCTGGTCCATCAGGCCATAAAAAATCGACCCATACGTACTGACAGGCTGATATGATCAGCCTTATCGGTACTGAATGGAAGGATTTAACTCAACGGACCATGGACTGTCCAGAATTGTCCCATCATTACATAAAAAATGACCCATATGTACTATAGGCTGATACGATCAGCAATCCGTACTGCCAGGATGGACCAAGGACTGTCCGGACTGGTCCATCAGGCCATGAAAAATTGACCCATACGTCTGATAGACTGATATCATCAGCCTTATAAGTACTGAATGGAAACAGTTAACTCAACGGACCATTGACTGTCCAGACTAGTCCCATTAGTACAAGAAAAATGATCCATACGTCCTGATAGGCTGATACGATAAGCCATCCGTACTACCTGGATGGACCAAGGACTGTCCAGGCTGGTCCATAAGACCATGAAAAATCGACCCATAGGTACTGATTGGCTGATATGATCAGCCTTAACCGTACTGAATGGAAGGATTTAACTCAACGGACCATGGACTGTCTGGACTGGTCCCATCAGTACATGAAAAATGACCCATACGTATTGATAGGCTGATACGATCAGCCATCCGTACTGCCTGGAAGGACCAAAGACTGTCCAGACTGGTCCATCAAGCCATGAAAAATTGACCCATACGTATTGATAACTGATATGATCAGCCTTATCCATACTGAATGGGAGGATTTGACTCAAGGGACCGAGGACTGTGCGAACTGGTCCCATCAGTACATGAAAAATGACCCATATACACTGATAGGCTGATACGTTCAGCCATCCGTACTGCCTGGAAGGACAAAGGACTCTCCAAACTGGTCCATCAAGCCATGAAAAATCGACCTATAGGTACTGATTGGCTGATATGATCAGCCTTAACCGTACTGAATGGAAGGATTTAACTCAACGGACCATGGACTGTCTGGACTGGTCCCATCAGTACATGAAAAATGACCCATACGTACTGATAGGCTGATACGATCAGCCATCCGTACTGCCTGGAAGGACCAAAGACTGTCCAGACTGGTCCATCAAGCCATGAAAAATTGACCCATACGTATTGTTAACTGATATGATCAGCCTTATCCATACTGAATGGGAGGATTTGACTCAAGGGACCGAGGACTGTCCGAACTGGTCCCATCAGTACATGAAAAATGACCCATATATACTGATAGGCTGATACGATCAGCCATCCGTACTGCCTGGAAGGACAAAGGACTCTCCAGACTGGTCCATCAAGCCATGAAAAATCGACCCATACGTACTGATAAGCTGATATTATCAGCCTTATTTGTGCTGAATAGAAGGACCCATACGTACTAATAGGCTGATACTGCCAGGATGGACCTAGGACTGTTCAGGATGGACCAAGGACTGATCAGGTTGGTCCATCAGGCCATGAAAAATCGACCCATACGTACTCATAGGCTGATACGATTAGCCTTAACCATTTTGAATGGAAGGATTTAACTCAACGGACCATGGACTGTCCGGTTTGGTCTCATATGTACATGAAAAATGACTCATATATACTGATAGGCTGATATGATAAGCCTTATATGTACTAAATGAAAGGATTTAACTCAACGGACCATAGACTGTCCAGACTGGTTCATTAGTACATGAAAAATTACCCATACATCCTGATAGGCTAATACGATAAGCCATATGTACTGCCTGGATAAACCAAGGACTGTCCAGGCTGGTCCATCAGACCATGAAAAATCGACCCATACGTACTGATAAGCTGATATGATCAGCTATAGCCGTAGTGAATGGAAGGATTTAACTTAACGGACCATGGACTGTCTGGACTGGTCCCATCAGTACATTTTAAAATGACCCATACGTACTGATAGGCTGATACGATCAACCATCTGTACTGCCTGGATGGACCAAGGACTGTCCAGACTGGTCCATAAGGCCATAAAAAATCGACCCATACGTACTGATAGGCTGATATGGTCAGCCTTATCCCTACTGAATAAAAGGATTTAACTCAACGGACCGAGGACTGTCCAGACTAGTCACATCAGTACATGAAAAATGACCCATACATACTGATAAGCTGATATGATCCGCCATCCATACTGCATGAAAGGACACTTGACTGTCTAGACATCGTAATAGGCTGATATAATCAGCCTTAACCCTTACATCCTGATGGCTGATATGATCAGCCTTAACCATTTTGAATGGAAGGATTTAACTCAACGGACCATGGACTGTCCGGACTGGTCTCATATGTACTTGAAAAATGACCCATAAATACTGATAGGCTGATATGACCAGCCTTATATGTACTAAATGAAAGGATTTAACTCAACGGACCATAGACTGTCCAGACTGGTCCCATTAGTAAATGAAAAATGACCCATACGTCCTGATAGGCTGATACGATAAGCCATCGGTACTGCCTGGATGGACCAAGGACTGTCCAGGCTGGTCCATCAAACCATGAAAAATTGACCCATACTTACTGATAGGCTGATATGATCAGCTATAGCCGTAGTGAATGGAAGGATTTAACTTAACGGACCATGGACTGTCTGGACTGGTCCCATCAGTACATGAAAAATGACCCATACGTACTGATAGGCTGATTCAATCAACCATCCGTACTGCCTGGATGGACCAAGGACTGTCCAGACTGGTCCATAAGGCCATAAAAAATCGACCCATACGTACTGATAGGCTGATATGATCAGGCTTATCCGTACTGAATAGAAGGATTTAACTCAACGGACCGAGGACTGTCCAGACTAGTCACATCGGTACATGAAAAATGACCCATACATACTGATAAGCTGATACGATCAGCCATCCATTCTGCATGAAAGGACACTTGACAGTCTAGACATCCTAATAGGCTGATATGATCAGCCTTAACCGTACTGAATAGAAGGATTTAACTGAACGGACCATTCTGTCCGGACTGGTCCCATCAGTACATGAAAAATGACCCGTACGTACTGATAGATTGATACGATCAGCCATTCGTACTGCCTGGGAGGACCAAGGACTGTCCATACTGTTCCATCTGGCCATGAAAATTCAACCCATACGTACTGATAGGCTGATATGATCAGACTTATCCTTACTGAATGGAAGGATTTAACTCAAGAGACAATGGCTTATTCAGACTGGTGCCATCGGTACATGAAAAATGACCCGTACGTACTGATAGGCTGATACGATCAGCCATCCGTACTGCCTAGAAGGACCAAGGACAGTCCATACGAGTCCATCCGGCCATGAAAACTTAACCTATAAGTCCTGATAGGCTGATATGCTCAACCTTATCCATACTGAATTGAAGGATTTAACTTAACGGACCATGGACTGTCCGGACTGGTCCCATCAGTACATGAAAACTGACCCATACATACTGATAGCCTGATACGATCAGCCATCCGTACTGCCTAGAAGGACCAAGGAATGTCAAGACTGGTCCATCTGGGTTGGAAAAATTGACCCATACGTAATGATAGGCTGATAAGATCAGCCTTAACCGTACTGAATGGAAGGATTTAACTCAATGGACCATGGACTGTCTAGACTAGTCCCATCCGCACATGAAAAATGACCCATACGTACTGATAGGTTGATACGACCTGCCATCCGTACTTCCTAGAAGGACAAAGGAATGTCCAGACTGGTCCATCATGCCATGAAAAATCAACCCATACGTACTGATAGGCTATTACGATCAGCCATCCTTACTGCCTGGAAGGACCAAGGACTGTCCAGACTAGTCCAATAGGCCATGAGAAATCGACCCATACGTATTGATAGGCTGATATGATCAGCCTTGTCCGTACTGAATGGAAAGATTTAACTCAAGGGACCATGGAATGTCCAGATTGGTGCCATCAGTACATGAAAAATGACCCATACGTACTGATAGGCTGATACGTTAAGCCATATGTACTGCCAGGATGGACCAACGACTGTTCAGGCTGGTCCATCAGGCCATGAAAAATCGACCCATACGTACTCATAGGCTGATATGATCAACCATAACCATTTTGAATGGAAGGATTTAACTCAACGGACCATGGACTGTCCGGACTGGTCTCAAATGTACATGAATAATGACCCATATATACTGATAGGCTGATATGATCAGCCTTATATGTACTAAATGAAAGGATTTAACTCAACGGACCATAGACTGTCCAGACTGGTCCCATTAGTACATGAAAAATGACCCATACGTCCTGATAGGCTGATTCGGTAAGCCATCCGTACTTCCTGGATGGACCAAGGACTGTCCAGGCTGGTCTATCAAACCATGAAAAATCGACCCATACGTACTTATAGGCTGATATGATCAGCTATAGCCGTAGTGAATGGAAGGATTTAACTTAACGGACCATGGACTGTCTGGACTGGTCCCATCAGTACATGAAAAATGACCCATACGTACTGATAGGCTGGTACGATCAACCATCCGTACTGCCTGGATGGACCAAGGACTGTCCATACTGGTCCATAAGGCCATAAAAAATCAACCCATACGTACTGATACGCTGATATGATCAGCCTTATCCGTACTGAATAGAAGAATTTAACTCAACGGACCGAGGACTGTCCAGACTAGTCATATCGGTACATGAAAAATGACCCATACATACTGATAAGCTGATACGATCAGCCATCCATACTGCATGAAAGGACACTTGACAGTCCAGACATCCTAATAGGCTGATATGATCAGCCTTAACCGTACTGAATAGAAGGATTTAACTGAACGGACCATTCTGTCCGGACTGCTCCCATCAGTACATGAAAAATGACCCGTACGTACTGATAGGTTGATACGATCAGCCATTCGTACTGCCTGGGAGGACCAAGGACTGTCCATACTGTTCCATCTGGCCATGAAAATTCAACCCATACGTACTGATAGGCTGATATGATCAGACTTATCCTTACTGAATGGAAGGATTTAACTCAAGAGACAATGGCTTATTCAGACTGGTCCCATCCGTACATGAAAAATGACCCATACGTACTGATAGGCTGATACGATCAGCCATCCGTACTGCCTAGAAGGACCAAGGACTGTCCATACGAGTCCATCCGGCCATGAAAACTCGACCTATAAGTCCTGATAGGCTGATATGCTCAACCTTATCCATACTGAATTGAAGGATTTAACTTAACGGACCATGGACTGTCCGGACTGGTCCCATCAGTACATGAAAAATGACCCATACGTACTGATAGCCTGATACGATCAGCCATCCGTACTGCCTGTGTAAGACCCGATCCTGGCCCAAAGGACCCAACTAGGACCCGCAGTCTTACTTTGCTTACTTATGTAATTTTTGTTCATTTTAAAGGTTCCATAATCATCTAAGTCCATTTTCAATCATATGAGGTTCAAGTATATCGATCCCTAAGTCTAATCAAATAAGAGAAAGTGTATCTTTATTGATATAAAAACTTGTGATCC
>MU108242.1:3968-29350 GCA_012274485.2 Sinapis alba
ACTAATGGGTCCAGTCCGGATAGTCCATGGTCCGTTGAGTTATATCCTTCCATATAGTACAGATAAGGCTGATCATATGGCTCTTTTTTCATGTACAGATCGGACCAGTCTAGACAGTCCATGGTCCATTGAGTTAAATCCTTCCTTTCAGTACGGATAATGCTGATCATATCAGCCTATCAGTACGTGTTGGACGATTTTTCATGGCCTGATGGACCAGTCTATACAGTTCTTGGTCCTTCCAGGCATTGTGAATGGCTGATAGTATCATCATATCAGTACTTATGGGTCATTTTTCATTTACTGATGGGACCAGTTTGGACAGTCCATGGTCTGTTAACTTAAATCTTTCCATTCAGATACGATAAGGCTAATCATATTATCCTATCAGTACGTATGGGTAGATTTTTAATGGCCTGATGGACCAGTCCGAACAGTCCTTGGTCAATCCAGGCACTACGGATGGCTGATCGTATCAGTCATCATTACTTATGAGTTATTTTTTATGTACAGGTGGGATCAGTCTAGAGAGTCCATGGTCCATTGAGTTAAATCCTTCCATTCAGTACGGATAAGGCTGATCATATCAGCCTATCAGTACATGTGGGTCGATTTTTCTGGTCTGATGGACAAGTCTGGACAGTCCTTGGTCCTTCCAGGTAGTACGAATTGCTGATCGTATCATCCAATTAGTACGTATGGGTAATTTTTCATGTACTGATGGGACTAGTCGGGGCAGCCCTTCGTCCTTCCAAGCAGTACGGAAGGCTGATCATATTAGCCTACCAGTATGTATGGGTCAATTTTTTATGGTCTGATGGACCTGTCTGGACAGTCCTTGGTCCATCCAGGAAGTACGGATGGCAGTTTGTAACAGCCTTTCAGTACATATTGGTCATTTTTCATGTAATGATGGGACCAGTCTGCACAGTCCATGGTCCGTTGAGTTAAATTCTTCCATTCAGTACGGATAAGGCTGATCATATCAGCCTATCAGTACGTGTTGGTCGATTTTTCATGGCCTGATGGACCAGTCTAGACAGCTTTTGGTCCTTCCAGTACTAATGGGTCCAGTCCAGACAGTCCATGGTCCATTGAATTAAATCCTTCCATTCAGTATGGATAAGGCTGATCATATAAGCCTAAATGTAAGACCTCAACCCGGCCAACTAGGCTGCGGTTGATGACTCACGTCGCTCGGTCCACTTCCTGACCGAGCCTCTTAATTTTTCAGCCTTTCCTGTAATAGTTTGCCCATAAGGCGAGGGTTTACTTAGATCCTAGCTAAAGACTACCTTAGTCATTTCCTAGCTTAGGTCAGTACTAACAATACGCATCATAATAATCATATCTAACCCTTTATCCAATTCCAATCAAGTACTCGTCTGGTCTGATTGTCTACGACATGGTCAGTTCACTTAACTACCATTTCACTTTATAGAGCAATCCTTGACACGGATCAAGTCAATTTGAGGTTCCATTCCCCTAACCATTCCACCAGCATCTTAGAAAGTTACTAATTTATACAAGTAATTGCTAAATTATACCTTTGCCACATCCACGAAGCCTTTTAGTTCATCGGTCCGAGCTGACTTAGCTGTTTAGCTAGCTCATCTAGCTAGCTGAGCTAAACCACTACACTTGAGCTCCCACTTGGTCTCGTCCAGCTGATCGAGCTGCGAGGTAGCTTCGCCCAGATCCCTGTCTACTTGTCCAGCTCTCATATACCTGCATAAAATCTTCCCTATGTACTTAGTCATTCATCCAACCATTCCCACTGACCAAGCAACCTTTGGGAAATCTTCAATGGTAAATGACATGCATATAGCTATTATCGGCTCATGCATCCCTCAATATCCTTTGTAGGATATAATAACAAGACCGTCTCAAGGACTAACAATGCTCACCAGATCCTAAGTCAAACAACCAACCACCCCACATGACTCAGAACTGATGAGTCTTCACACATACCTAACCGGCCATGAAACTATGTCCCACTAGAGCCGATCAGTCTTACTCATACAACCGATGCATCGTTTGATCACTTAGCTCTGACACCTTGATCCATCAACCAAGTATCAAGTCTTCCTTACTAACCCATGATCAGATCACACACAGCCTTCCTTGCACAAGTACACCCAACACAATGCTATTGGTCTACACGACCTAGTATTGGCAGTACTCTTCTTCATGGCTCACAGCCATTGCTTTGTACATAGATTATTAACGCCAAGGTTGGTAACTAACATTCCTTATGATCAATATCATAAGTGACAAACACATCTCAGCACACAAGCATATGATCAGATAACCTAACACAAGGATCTGACCTCAATATACTCCTGATAAATCTCCAGTAAGAGGAATCCATGACCAGAATCAAATAATTCCTTCGGCAACTATTAGATCCTGACCACAATCAGTCCGGCCAAAGGGCAAGGACTATCTTCCTTACCAGGGGCGACCATGATCCTCCAAGCACGCCTCCATCAAGCCCTTATCACATACTTCCAGTATTGATAATATCCAATCATGGGTCGTGTCCATCATCCGTTCAATGGAACTTCTATGGAACCAGTTTCTGCACTACATTCGCCTTCAAGGCTGTTCATGCCTTTGAGAGTGGAGTCTGGCCTTCTCTCTTCTCTCCAAACCATTTGCGTGTAATCCCAAGATGTATAGGAAGCCTAGGATGTGTTCATCCATGATCAAACCCTACTCAGGGATCGTGCATCAGTTCCTCCTTCAATGCCCATGAAACTGCCTTTCTACGCACATCTGCCTTCAAGGCTGTCTCAGCCTTTGGAAGTGGGATCCGATCCTCTATCTTCTCTCCTGGTTATTTTAGTGTGGTCTCAGTATCTGGATGATGTGACATCATCACGTATCAAAGCCATCAGGAAGTCGTTCATAATTCCCCCCCCCCTTGATCTCTCCCAAAAATGTCTCTTTGTGGCCTTCACACCACTCTTGGTCTTGGATGTTGAGTCCGACCAACTCTATGTTTTTCTATGATTTTTTTTGTGTTTCGGGGTATGGGAAGATGCCCTGGCGTGCCTGAAAACCCACGGCATTCACTGAACAATCATCCTTACCGGATTCACCAAACAAGCAATATCAGCATTGTTATGGGCCGATCTCTCTTTCCCTTTCTCCTCTTGTCTTTCTGGACTTTTGTCTCTGTTTCTTATGAGTAAATGATGGAAATATTCCTGCCCATTTGGTAAGCAGTCGTGGGCAACTGCCTTGGCCAAGGGGAAACCATTTGGTAAGCAATGGGCACCTTTGGTTCCATCGCATCCCTTCAGCCTTACTTCCTCCCCTTGCAATTTTTCGCCTATAAATATCCCCTTGCCATCCCTTGGCTATTAACTGTCCCCCGGCAGATACCCCACGTGCCTAGACCCAATCCCCAGCCCCTGGACCGTGCATATGGACCACCTGATCCATTTCCCCAATGGCCGGACCACATGGACCATCCACCTGCCCCGACCACAGCCCGGACTGGTCCAACTGCCCAAGACTTGAACACTCAGTCCAGCTGAGTTGAGCTGAACCCCAGATGACCCATCTGAGTGAGCTAGTCCATCTAGCTCAAGGAGCTGACACACTCTACTTGAGCTCCAACCAAGCTCCGTTCAGCTAGTTGAGCCTCTTGCTTGCATCGCCTAGCTGTTGTACACTGCGTCCAGCTTCCTTTCTTAATCTTATCCAACACTTCTAAGTCACTTGGTCTATTTCCAGACCTAGACTAAGGTTTCCCATGATCCACTCTGATCATGCACTTCATCGAGCTTCACCCGGACCTTGTCCAGCTACCGGATTGCTCATGCAACACTTTTGTCCAACTATATGATTCCCTTAACCACGTTCTTGTACCATAACACACTTGTCTTTAGGTTGTGTGACCTGACTGATGCGTCTCCTCGCACCATGGCTATGCCCGAAAGCCTTATCTAGAATCAGGGACATGACACTATCAGTACGTACGGGGCGATTTTTTCATGGTCTGATGGACCAGTCTGGACAGTCCTTAGTACATCCAGGCAATACAGATGGCTGATCGTATCAGCCTATCTGTACTTTGGGTCATTTTTATGTACTGATGGTACCAGTCTGGACAGTCCATGGTCCGTTGAGTTAAATCCCTCCATTCAGTACGGATAAGGCCGATCATATAAGCCTATCAGTATATATGGGTCAATTTGTCATGGCCTCATGGACCAGGCTGTACAGTCCTTGGTAGTTTCAGGCAGTATGGATGGATGATCGTATCAGCCTATCAGTACATATGGGTCATTTTTCAAGTACTGATGGGACTAGTACGGAAAGTCCAGGGTCCGTTGATTTATATCCTTCCATTCAGTACGGTTAAGGCTGATCATATCAGCCTATAAGTATGTATGGGTCAATTTTGCATGGCCTGATAGAATAATCTGGACAGTCCTTTGTCCATCCAGGCAGTACGGATGGCAGATCGTATCTTTCTATCGGTACATATGGGTAATTTTTCATGTACTGATGGAACCAGTCCGGACAGTCCATGGTCTGCTAAGTTAAATCCTTCCATTCACTACGGTTAAGGCTGATAATATTAGCCTATAAGCAAGTATGGGTCGATTTTTCATGGCCTGATGGACCAGTCTGGACAGTCCTTGGTCCATCCAGGAAGTATGGATGGCTGATCGAATCAGCCTATCAGTACGTTTGTGTCATTTTTCATGTACAGATGAGACCAGTCTGGACAGTCCATGGTCTTTTGGGTTAAATCCTTCCATTCAGTACGGATACGGCTGATCATATCAGCCAATCAGTACGTATGGGTCTATTTTCCATGGCCTGATGGACAGTTCTGGACAGTCCTTGGTCCTTCCAGGCAGTACGGATGGCTGATGGTATCATCCTATCATTACGTATGGGTAATTTGTCATGTACAAATGGTACCAGTCCAGACAGTCCATGGTCTATTGAGTTAAATCCTTCAATTCAGTGATGGTTAAGGCTAATCATATCAGTCTATCAGTACGTATGGGTTGATTTTTCATGGCCTAATGAACCAGTCTGGACAGTCCATGGTCCGTTGAGTTAAATCCTTCCATTCAGTACAGATAAGGCCGATCATATGAGCCTATCACTATGTATGGGTCGATTTTTCATGGCCTGATGGACCAGGCTGGACAGTCCTTGGTCCTTTCAGGCAGTATGGATGGCTGATCGTATCACCTTTCAGTACATATAGGTCATTTTTCATGTACTGATGGGACTAGTACGGAAAGTCCATGGTCCGTTGATTTATATCCTTCCATTTAGTACTGTTAAGGCTGATCATATCAGCCTATCAGTACGTATGGGTCAATTTTGCATGGCCTGATAGAATAATCTGGACACTCCTTTGTCCATCCAGGCAGTATGGATGGCAGATCGTATCAGCCTATCGGTACATATGGGTAATTTTTCATGTACTGATCAAACCAATCCGGACAGTCCATGGTCTGCTAAGTTAAATCCTTCCATTCACTACGGTTAAGGCTGATTATATTAGCCTATCAGCAAGTATGGGTCGATTTTTCATGGCCTGATGGACCAGTCTGGACAGTCCTATATCCATCGAGGCAGTATGGATGGCTGATCGAATCAGCCTATCAGTATGTTTGTGTCATTTTTCATGTACAGATGAGACCAGTCTGGACAGTCCATGGTCTGTTGGGTTAAATCCTTCCATTCAATACGGATAAGACTGATCATATCAGCCAATCAGTACGTATGGGTCTATTTTCCATGGACTGATGGACCAGTCTGGACAGTCCTTGGTCCTCCCAGGCTGTACGAATGGCTGATGGTGTCATCCTATAATTACGTATGGGTAATTTGTTATGTACAAATGGTACCAGTCCAGGCAGTCCATGGTCTATTGAGTTAAATCCTTCCATTCTGTGATGGTTAGGGCTAATCATATCAGTCTATCAGTACGTATGAGTCGATTTTTCATGTCCTAATTGACCAGTCTGGACAGTCCATGGTCCGTTGAGTTAAATCCTTATATTCAGTACATATAAGGCCGATCATATGAGCCTATCACTATGTATGGGTCGATTTTTCATGGCCTGATGGACCAGGGGTGACAGTCCTTGGTCCTTTCAGGCAGTATCGATGGCTGATCGTATAACCTTTCAGTACATATAGGTTATCTTTCATGTACTGATGGGACTAGTACGGAAAGTCCATGGTCCGTTGATTTATATCCTTCCATTCAGTACGGTTAAGGCTGATCATATCAGCCTATCAGTACGTATAGGTCAATTTTGCATGGCCTGATAGAATAGTTGGGACAGGCCTTGGTCCATCCAGGCAGTACGGATGGCAGATAGTATCATCCTATCAGTACGTATGGCTAATTTTTCATGTACTGATGGAACCAGTCCGGACAGACCATGGTCTGCTAAGTTAAATCCTTCCATTCAGTACGGTTAAGGCTGATAATATTAGCCTATCAGTAAGTATGGGTCCATTTTTCATGGCCTGATGGACCAGTCTGGACATTCCTTGGTCCATCCAGCCAGTATGGATGGCTGATCGTATAAGCCTATCAGTACGTATTTGTCATTTTTCATGTAATGATGGGACCAGTCTGGACAGTCCATGGTCCGTTGAGTTAAATCCTTCAATTTAATACAGATAAGGCTGATCATATCAACCTATCATTACGTATGGGTAGATTTTTCATGGCCTGATGGACTAGTCTGCACAGTCCTTGGTCCATCCAGGCAGTACGGATAGTTGATTGTATCAGTCATCAGTACATATGGGTCATTTTTCATGTACAGGTGGCACCAGTCTGGACAGTCCATGGTCCGTTGAGTTAAATCCTTCCATTCAGTATGGATAAGGCTGATCATATCAGTCTATCAGTACGTGTGGGTCGATTTTTCATGGCCTGATGGACCAGTCTGGACAGTCCTTGGTCCTTCCAGGCAGTACAGAAGGATGATGGTATCATCCAATCTGTACGTATGGGTAATTTTTCATTTACGGATGGGACAAGTCTGGACAGTCCATGGTCTGTTAAGTTAAATCCTTCCATTCAAAAATGTTAAGGCTGATCATATCATCCTATCAGTTCGTATGGGTCGATTTTTCATGGCCTGATGGACCAGTCTGGATAGTCCTTGGTCCTCTCAGGCATTACTGATGGCTGATCGTATCAGCCTATCAGTACATATGGGTCATATTTCATGTACTCATGGGACTAGTACGGAAAGTCCATGGTCCGTTGATTGATATCCTTCCATTCAGTACGGTTAAGGCTTATCATATCAGCCTAATAGTACATATTGGTCAATTTTGCATGGCCTGATAGAATAGTCTGGGCAATCCTTGGTCCATCCAGACAGTACGGATGGCAGATCGTATCAGCCTATCAGTACGTATTGGTCATTTTTCATGTTATGATGGGACCAGTCTTGCTAGTCCATTGTCTGTTGAGTTAAATCTTTCCATTCAGTAAACATAAGGCTGATCCTATCAATACGTATGGGTAGATTTTTCATGGCCTGATAGACCAGTCTAGACAGTCCTTGGTCCATCCAGGAAGTATGGATGGCTGATTGTATCGGTCATCAGTACGTATGGGTCATTTTTCATTTATAGGTGGGAGCAGTCTGAACCGTCCATGGTCCGTTTAGTTAAAACCTTCCATTCAGAACGGATAAGGCTGATCATGTCAGCCTATCAGTACGTGTGGGTCGATTTGTTCATGGCCCGAAGGACCAGTCTGGACAGTCCTTTGTCCTTCCAGGCAATACAAATGGCTGATTGTATCATCCTATCAGTATGTATGGGTAATTTTTCATGTACTGATGGAACCAGTCCGGACAGTCCATGGTCTGTTAAGTTAAATCTTTCTATTCAGTATGGTTAATGCTGATCATATCCGCTTATCAGTACGTGTGGGTCGATTTTTCATGGCCTAATGGACCAGTCTGGACAGTCCTTGGTCCATCCAAGCAGTACGGATAGATTCTCGTATCAGCCTATCAGTACATATGGGTCATTTTTCATGTATTAATGGGACCAGTCTGGACAGTCCATGGTTCGTTGAGTTAAATCCTTCCATTCAGTACACATAAGGCTGATCATATCAGCCTATCAGTACGTATGGGTCGATTTTTCATGGTCTGACGGACCAGTCTAGACAATCCTTTGTCCATCCAGGCAGTATGGAGTGCTGATCGTATCAACCTATCAGTACGTATGGGTCATTTTTCATGTACTAACGGTTCCAGTCCGGACAGTCCATGGTCTGTTGAATTAAATCCTTCCATTCAATATGGATAAGGCTAATCATGTAACCCTATCAGTACGTATGGGTCAAAATTTTCATGGCCTGATGGACCAGTCTAGACAGTCCTTGGTCGATCCAGGCTGTACGGATGGCTGATCGTATTAGCCTATTTGTACTTTGTTATTTTTCTATGTACTGATGGAACCATCTAGACAGTCCATGGTCTGTTGAGTGAAAACCTTCCATTCAGTACGGATAAGGCCGATCATAAGAGCCTATCAGTATCTATGGGTCGATTTTTAATGGCCTGATGGACCAGGCTGGGTAGTCCTTGGTCCATCCAGGCAGTACGGATGGCAGATGGTATCAGCCTACCAGTACATATTGGTCATTTTTCATGTACTGATGGAACCAGTCTGGAGAGTCCATTGTCTGTTATGTTAAATCCTTCCATTTAGTACGGCTAAGGCTGATTATATCAGCCTATCAATACGTATGTGTCGATTTTTCATGGCTTGATGGACCAGTCTGGACAGTCCATGGTCTGTTGAGTTAAACCCTTCCATTCAGTATGGTTAAGACTGATCATATCAGCCTATCAATACGTATGGCTCGAACTCTCATGGCCTAATGGACAAGTCTGGACAGTCCTTGGTCTATCCAGGCTGTACATATGAGTCATTTTTCATGTCCTAATGGGACAAGTCTGGACAGTCCATGGTCCGTTGAGTTAAATCCTTCCATTCAGTACAGATAACGCTGATCATATCAGCCTATCAGTACGTATGGGTAGATTTTTCATTTCCTGATGGCCCAGTTTGGATAGTCCTTGGTCCATCCAGGAAGTACGGATGGCTGATCGTATCAGTTATCAGTTTGTATGGTTTATTTTTCATGTACAGGTTGGACTAGTCTGGACAGTCCATGGTCCGTTGAGGTAAATCCTTTTATTCAATACGGATAAGGCTGATCATATCAGCCTACCAATACATGTGGGTCGATTTTTCAGGCCTGATGGACCAGTTTGGACAGTCCTTGGTCCTTCCCGGCAATATGGATAGCTGATCGTATCATCCTATCAGTACGTATGGGTAATTTTTAATGTACTGATGGAACCAGTCCAGATAGTCCATGTTTTGTTAAGTTAAATCCTTCTATTTAGTACGGTTAAGGCTGATCATATCAGCGTATTAGTTCGCATGGGTTGATTTTTCATTGCCTGATGGAACAGTCTGGACAGTCCTTGGTCCATCCAGGCAGTACGGATGGCTGATCGTTTCAGCCTATCTTTACTTGGGTCATTTTTATGTACTGATGGGACCAGTCTGGACTATTCATGGTCCGTTAAGTTAAATCCTTCCATTCAGTACGGATAAGGCTGATCATATCAGTCTATCAGTACGTGTGGGTCGATTTTTCATGGTCTGATGGACAAGTCTGCACAGTCCTTGGTCCTTCCAGGCAGTACGGATGGCTGATCATATCATCCTATCAGTACGTATGGTTTATTTTTCATGTACAGATGGGACAAGTCTGGACAGTCCATGGTCTATTGAGTTAAATTCTTCCATTCAATATGGTTAAGGCTGATCATATCAGCCTATCAGTATGTATGGGTCGATTTTTCATGGCCTATTGGACCAGTCTGGAAATTCCTTGGTCCATCCAGGCAGTACGGATGGATGATTGTATCAGCCTATAAGTACGTATGGGTCATTTTTCATGTACTGTTGGGACCAGTCTGACAGTCCATGGTTTGTTGAGTTAAATCTTTCCATTCAGTACAAATAAGGCAGATAATATCAGCCTATCAATACGTGTGGGTCGAGTTTTCATGGCCTGATGGACCAGTCTGGACAGTCCTTGGTCTTTCCATGCAGTACGGATGGCCGATCGTATCATCCTATCAGTAAGTATGGGTAATAATTCATGTACAGATGGGACGAGTCCGAACAGTCCATCGGCTGTGGAGTTAAATCCTTCCATTCAATACAGTTACGGCTGATCATATCAGCCTATCAGTACGCATGGGACAATTTTTCATGGCCTAATGGACCATTCTGACAGTCGTTGGTCAATCCATGCAGTAGGGAAGGATGATCATAGCAGCCTATCTTTACTTGGGTCATTTTTTATGTATTGATGGGACCAGTCTAGACAATTCATGGTCCGTTGAGTTAAATCCTTCCATTCTGTACGGATAAAGCTTATCATAACAGCCTATCAGTACGTGTGGGTCAATTTTTCATGGCCTGATGGACCAGTCTGGACAGTACTTGGTCCTTCCAGGCAAAACGGATGGCTTATTGTATCATCCTATCAGTACATATGGGTAATTTTTAATGTACTGATGAAACCAATCCGGACAGTCCATGGTCTGTTAAGTTAAATCCGTCCATTCAGTACGGTTAAGTCTGATCATATCAGCCTATTAGTACGTATGGGGCGATTTTTCATTGCCTGATGGAGCAGTCTGGACAGTCCTTGTTCCATCCAGGCAGTACGGATGGCTGATCGTATCAGCCTATCAATACGTATGGGTAATTTTTCATCTACAGATAGGACCAGTCTAGACAGTCCATGGTCTGTTGAGTTAAACCCTTCCATTCAGTATGGTTAAGGCTGATCATATTATCCTATCAGTACATATGGGTCGATTTTTCATGGCCTAATGGACCAGTCTGGACAGTCCTTGGTCCATCCAGGCAGTACGGAGGGATGATCGTATCAGCCTATCAGTACGTATGGGTCATTTTTCATGTACTGATGGGACCAGTCTGACAGTCCATGGTATGTTGAGTTAAAAACTTCCATTCAGTACGGATAAGGCTGATCATATCAGCCTATCAGTACGTGTGGGTCAAATTTTCATGTGGACCAGTCTGGACAGTCTTTGGTCCTTCCAGGCAGTATGGATGGCTGATCGTATCATCCTATCAGTAAGTATAAGTAACTTTTCATGTACAGATTGGACCAGTCCGGACTGTCCATGGTCTATTGAGTTCAATCCTTCCATTCAGTATGGTTAAGGCTGATCATATCAGCCTGTCATTACGTATGGGTCAATTTTTCATGGCCTAATGGACCAGTCTGGAAAGTCGTTGGTCCATCCAGGCAGTAGGGATGGATGATCGTAGCAGCCTATCAGTATGTATGGGTCATTTTTCATGTACTGATGGGACCATTCTGGATAGTCCATGGTCTGTTAATTGAAATCCTTCCATTCAGTACGGATAACGCTGATCATATAAGCCTATCAGTATGTATGGGTCACTTTTTCATGGCCTGATGGAACAGTCTGGAAAGTCGTTGGTCCATCCAGGCAGTAGGGATGAATGAACGTAGCCGCCTATCAGTACGTATGGGTCAGTTTTCATTTACTAATGGGTCCAGTCCGGACAGTCCATGGTCCGTTGAATTAAATCTTTTCATTCAGTAAGGATAAGCCTTATCATATAAGCTTATCAATACGTATGGGTCGATTTTTTCATTGCTTGATGGACCAGTCTGGACAGTCCTTGGTACATCCAGGCAGTACGGATGGCTAATCGTATCAGCCTATTTGTACTTTGTTATTTTTTTATGTATTGATGGGACCAGTCCGGACAGTCCGTAGTCTGTTGAGTTAAATCCTTCCATTTAGTATGGTTAAGGCTGATCATATCAGCCTATCAGTATGTAAGGGTCGATTTTTCATGGCCTGATGGACCAGGCTGGACAGTCCTTGGTCCTTCCAGGCAATAAGCATGGCTGATCGTATCATCTTATCAATACGTATGGGTAATTTTTCATATACTGATGGAACCAATCCGGACAGTCCATGGTCTGTAAAGTTAAACCCTTCCATTCAGTACGGTTAAGGCTGATCATATCAGCCTATCAGTACGGTTAAGGCTGATCATATCAGCCTATCAGTACGTGTGGGTCAAATTTTCATGGCCTAATGGACCAGTCTGGACAGTCTTTGGTCCTTCCAGGCAGTACGGATGGGTGATCGTATCATCATATCAGTAAGTATAAGTAACTTTTCATGTACAGATTGGACCAGTCCGGACAGTCCATGGTAAGTTGAGTTAAATCCTTCCATTCAGTATTGTTATGGGTGATCATATCAGCCTGTCATTACGTATGGGTCAATTTTTCATGGCCTAATGGACCAGTCTGGAAAGTCGTTGGCCCATCCAGGCTGTAGGGATGGATGATCGTAGCAGCCTATCAGTATGTATGGGTCATTTTTCATGTACTGATGGGACCATTCTGGATAGTCCATGGTCTGTTAATTGAAATCCTTCCATTCAGTACGGATAAGGCTGATCATATAAGCCTATCAGTATGTATGGGTCACTTTTTCATGGTCTGATGGACCAGTCTGGACAGTCCTTGTCCCTTCCAGGCAGTATGAATGGCTGATCGTATCAGCCTATCAGTACGTATGGGTCAGTTTTCATGTACTAATGGGTCCAGTCCGGACAGTCCATGGTCCGTTGAATTAAATCCTTTCATTCAGTAAGGATAAGCCATATCATATAAGCCTATCAATACGTATGGGTCGATTTTTTCATTGCTTGATGGACCAGTCTGGACAGTCCTTGGTACATCCAGGCAGTACGGATGGCTAATCGTATTTGTGCTTAGCCTATTTGTACTTTGTATAGCCTATTTGTACTTTGTTATTTTTTTATGTATTGATGGGACCAGTCCGGACAGTCCATGGTCTGTTGAGTTAAATCCTTCCATTTAGTATGGTTAAGGCTGAACATATCAGCCTATCAGTATGTAAGGGTCGATTTTTCATGGCCTGATGGACCAGGCTGGACAGTCCTTGGCCCAGCCAGGCAATACGGATGGCTGATCGTATCATCTTATCAATACATATGGGTAATTTTTCATGAACTGATGGAACCAATCCGGACAGTCCCTGGTCTGTTAAGTTAAATCCTTCCATTCAGTACGGTTAAGGCTGATCATATCAGCCTATCAGTATGTATCGGCCGATTATTCATGGCCTGAGTGACCAGTCTGGAAAGTCCTTGTTCCATCCAGGCAGTACGGATGGTTGATCGTATCAGCCTATCAGTACGTATGGGTCATTTTTCATGTACTGATGGGACCAGTCTGGACAGTCCATGGTCTGTTGAGTTAAATCCTTCCATTCAGTACGGATAAGGCTGATAATATCAGCCTATCAGTATGTGTTGGTAAAACTTTTATGGCCTGATGGACCAGTCTGGACAGTCCTTGGTCCTTCTAGGCAGTACGGATGGATGAGCATATAATCCTATCAGTACGTATGGGTAATTTTTCATGTACAGATGGGACCAGTCTGGACAGTCCATGGTCTGTTGAGTTAAATCCTTCCATTCAGTATGGTTAAGGCTGATCATATCATCCTATCAGTATGTATGGGTCAATTTTTCATGGCCTAATGGACCAGTCTGGACAGTCTTTGGTATCCATTCAGTACGGATAGATGATCGTATCAGTCTATCATTACGTATGGGTCATTTTTGATGTACTGATGGGACCAGTCTGACAGTTCATGGTATGTTGAGTTAAATCCTTCCATTCAGTATGGTTAAGGCTGATCATATCAGCCTGTCATTACGTATGGGTCAATTTTTCATGGCCTAATGGACCAGTCTGGAAAGTCGTTGGTCCATCTAGGCAGTAGGGATGGATGAACGTAGCAGCCTATCAGTATGTATGGGTCATTTTTCATGTATTGATGGGATCATTCTGGATAGTCCATGGTCCATTGAGTGAAATACTTCCATTTAGTACGGATAAGGTTGATCATATCAGCCTATCCGTATGTATGGGTCACTTTTTCATGGTCTGATTGACCAGTCTTGACAGTCCTTGGTCCATCCAGGCAGTACGGATGGCTGATTGTATCAGCCTATTTGTACTTTGTTATTTTTTTATATCCTGATGGGACTAGTCCGGACAGTCCATGGTTTGTTGAGTTAAATCTTTCCATTTAGTACGGTTAAAGCTGATCATATCAGCCTATCAGTATGTAAGGGTCTATTTTTCATGGCCTGATGGACCAGTCTGGACAGTCCTTGTTCCATCCAGGCGGTACGGATGGCTGATCGTATCATNCTTCCATTTAGTACGGATAAGGCTGATCATATCAGCCTATAAGTATGTGTGGATCGATTTTTCATGGCCTTATGGACCAGTCTGGACAGTCCTTGATCCTTCTAGGCAGTACGGATGGCTGATCATATCATCCTATCAGTAAGTATGGGTAAACTTTCATGTACAGATGGGACCAGTCCGGACAGTCCATGGTCTGTTGACTTAAATCCTTCCATTCAGTATGGTTAAGGCTGATGATATCAGCCTGTCACTACGTATGGGTCAATTTTTCATGGCCTAATGGACCAGTCTGGAAAGTCGTTGGTCCATCCAGGCAGTAGGGATGGATGATCCTAGCAGCCTATAAGTACGTATGGGTATTTTTTCATGTACTGATGGGACCATTTTGGACAGTCCATGGTCCGTTGAGTGAAATCCTTCCATTCAGTACGGATAAGGCTGATAATATTAGTCTATCAGTACGTATGGGTCACTTTTTCATGGTCTGATGGACCAGTCTGGACAGTCCTTGTTCCTTCCATTCAGTAAGGATAAGCTTGATCATATAAGCCTATCAGTACATATGGGTCGATTTTTTCATTGCTTGATGGTCCAGTCTGGACAGTCCTTGGTCCATCCAGGCAGTACGGATGGCTGATTGTATCAGCCTATTTGTTCTTTTTTTAATCTGCTGTTGGGACCAGTCTGGACAGTCCATGGTCCGTTGAGTTAAATCCTTCCATTCACTTCGGATAAGGCCGATAATATGAGCCTATCAGTATGAAAGGGTCGATTTTTCATTGCCTGATGGACCAGGCTGAACAGTCCTTGGTCCTTTCAGTCAATACGGATGGCTGATCGTATCATCTTATCAATATGTATAGGTAATTTTTCATGAACTGATGGAACCAATCTGGACAGTCCATGGTCTGTTAAGTTAAATTCTTCCATTCAGTACAGTTAAGGCTGATCATATCAGCCTATCAGTACGTATGGGTCGATTTTTCATGGCCTGATGGACCAGTCTGGACAATCCGTGTTCCATCCAGGCAGTACGGATGGCTGATCGTATCAACCTATCAGTACGTATGGGTCATTTTTCATGTACTGATGGGACCAGTCTGGACAGTCCATGGTCTGTTGAGTTAAATCCTTCCATTCAGTACGGATAAGGCTGATCATATCAGCATATCAGTACGTATGGGTCGATTTTTCATGGCCTGATTGACCAGTCTGAACAGTCTTTGGTCCTTCCAGGCAGTATGGATGACTGTTCGTATCATCATATCAGTATGTATGGGTAATTTTACATGTACAAATGGTACCAGTCCGGACAGTCCATGGTCTGTTGAGTTAAGTCATTCCAATCGGTATGGTTAAGGCTGATCATATCAGCCTATCAGTACGTATGGGTCAATTTTTCATGGCCTGATGGACCAGTCTGGACAGTCCTTGGTCCTTCTAGGCAGTACGGATGGCTGATCGTATAAGCCTATCAGTACGTATGAGTCAATTTTTTCATGGCCTGGTGGACCAGTCTGGACAGTCCTTGGTCAATCCAGGCAGTACGGATGGCTGATCGTATCAGCCTATTGTTACTTTGGGTCATTTTTATATGTACTGATGGGACCAGTCAGGACAGTCCATGGTCCGTTGAGTTAAATCCTTTCATTCAGTACGGATAAGGCCGATCATATGAGCCTATAAGTATGTATGGGTCGATTTTCAATGGCCTGATGGACCAGGCTAGACAGTCCTTGGTCCTTTCAGGCAGTACGGATGGCTGATCATATCATCCTATCAGTACATATGGGTCATTTTACATGTACTAAGGGAACTAGTATGGACAGTCCATGGTCCGTTGAGTTATATCCTTCCATTCAGTACGGTTAAGGCTGATCATATAAGCCTATCAGTACGTATGGGTCGATTTTTCATGGCCTGATGGACCAGTCTGGACAGTCCTTTGTCCATCCAGGCAGTACGGATGGAAGATCATATCAGCCTATCAGTACGTATGGGTCATATTTCATGTACTGATGGGACAAGTCTGCACATTCCATGGTTTGTTGAGTTAAATCCTTCCATTTAGTACAGATAAGGCTGATCATATCAGCCTATCAGTACGTATGGGTCGATTTTTCCTGGCCTGATGGACCAGTCTGGACAGTCTTTGGTCCTTCCAGGCAGTACTGATGGCTGATCGAATCAGCCTATCAGTACGTATGGGTCATTTTTATGTACTAATGGGACCAGTCCGGACAGTCCTTGGTCTGTTGAATTAAATCCTTCCATTCAGTACGGATAAGGCTGATCATATAAGCCTATCAGTACTTGTGTGTCGATTTTTCATGGTCTGATGGACCAGTCTGGACAGTCGTTGGTCCTTCCAGGCAGTATTGATGGCTGATCGTATCAGCATATCAGTACGTATGGGTCATTTTTCATGTACAAATGGGACCAGTCTGAAAAGTCCATGGTCCGTTGAGTTAAATACTCCAATTCAGTATGGATAAGGCTAATCATATCAGCCTATCAGTACGTATGGGTCAATTTTTCATGGTCTGATGGACAAGTCTGGACAGTCCTTGGTCCTTCCAGGCAGTATGGATGGCTGATCGTATAAGCCTATCAATACGTATGGGTTGATTTTTCATGGCCTGATGGACCAGTCTAGACAGTCCTTTGACAATCCTGGCAGTTTGGATGAATGATCGTATCAGCCTATCAGTCATATGGGTAATTTTTCATGTACTGATGGGACCAGCCTTTATAGTCCATGGTCTGTTGAGTTAAATCCTTCCATTCAGTACCGATAAGGCTGATCATATGATCCTATCATTTCGTATGGGTAGATTTTTCATGGCCTGACGGACCAGTCTGTACAGTCCTTGGTCCTTCCAGGCACTACGGATGGCTGATCGTATCAGTCATCATTACGTATGGGTATTTTTCATGTACAGGAGGGACATGTCTGGACAGTCCATAGTGCATTGAGTTAAATCCTTCCATTCAGTACAGATAAGGCTCATTATATCATCCTATCAGTACATGTGGGTTGATTTTTCATGGCCTGATGGACCAGTCTAGACAGTCCTTCTCCATTCAGGCAGTATGAATGGCTGATCGTATAGGCCTATCAGTACGTATGGGTCATTTTTCGTACTGATGGGACAAGTTTGGACAGTCATTGGTCTGTTGAGTTAAATCTTTCAATTCAGTACGGATAAGGCTGATCATATAAGCCTATCAGTACGTGTGTGTCGATTTTTTATGGCCTGATGGATCAGTCTGTACAGTCTTTCGTCCTTGCAGGCAGTACGGATGGCTGATCATCTCAGCCTATCAGTACGTATGGGTCATTTTTCATTACCTGATTGGACCAGTCTAAAAACTCCATGGTCTGTTGAGTTAAATACTTCTATTCAGTACGGATAAGGCTGATCATATCATCCTATCAGAACGTATGGGTCAATTTTTCATGGTGTCATGGACCAGTCTGGACAGTCCTTGGTCCTTCCAGGCATTATGGATGGCTGATCGTATAAGCCTATCAGTACGTATGGGTCATTTTTCATGTACTAATGGGACCAGTCTGGACAAACCATGGTCCGTTGAATTAAATCCTTCCATTCAGTACGGATAAGGCTGATCATAACAGCCTATCAGTACGTGTGGATCGATTTTTCATGGCCTGATGGACCAGTCTGGACAGTCCTTGGTCCTTTCAGGCCGTACGGATTGCTGATCGTATCATCCTATCAGTACATATGGGTAATTTTTCATGTAAAAATGGGACCAGTCCGTACAGTCCACGGTCTGTTGAGTTAAATCCTTCCATTCAGTATGGTTAAGGCTGATCTTATCAGCCTATCAATACGTTTGGGTCGATTTTTCATGGCCTGATGGACCAGTCTGGACAGTCCTTGGTCCTTCCAGGCAGTACGGATGGCTGATCAAATCATCCTATCAGTACGTATGGGTCATTTTTCATGTACTATTGGGACCAGTCCGGACAGTCCTTGGTCCGTTGAATTAAATCCTTCCATTCAGTATGGATAAGGCTGATCATATAAGCCTATCAGTACTTATGGGTCAATTTTTCATGGCTTGATGGACAAGTCTGGACAGTCCTTGGTCCTTCCAGGCAGAACGGATGGCTGATTGTGTCAATCTATCAGTACATATGGGTTGATTTTTCATCGCCTGATGGACAGGCTGGACAGTACTTTGTCCATCCAGGCAGTACGGATGAATGATTGTATCCGCCTATCAGTCATATGGGTCATTTTTCATGTACTGATGGGACCAGTCTGTATAGTCCATGGTCTGTTGAGTTAAATCCTTCCATTCACTACGGATAAGGCTGATCATATCATCATATCAGTACGTATGGGTAGATTTTTCATGGCCTGACGGACCAGTCTGTACAGTCCTTGGTCCATCTAGGCACTACAGATGGCTGATCGTATCAGTCATCAATACGTATGGGTATTTTTTCATGTACAGGAGGGACATGTCTGGACAGTCCATAGTCCATTGAGTTAAATCCTTCCATTCAGTACAGATAAGGCTCATAATATCATCCTAGCAGTACATGTGGGTCAATTTTTCATGGCCAGATGGACCAGTCTAGAAAGTCCTTGGTCCATTCAGGCAGTACGAATGGCTGATCGTATAAGCCTATCAGTACGTATGGGTCATTTTTCATGTACTGATGGGACCAGTCTGGCAGTCATTGTTCTGTTGAGTTAAATCCTTCCATTCAGTACGGATAAGGCTGATCATAACAGCCTATCAGTACGTGTCAATCAATTTTTCATTGCCTGATGGACCAGTCTGGACAGTCCTTGGTCCTTCCAGGCAGTACGGATGGTTGATAGTATCATCCTATCAGTACATATGGGTAATTTTTCATGTACAAATGGGACTAGTCCGTACAGTCCATGGTCTGTTGAGTTAAATCCTTCCATTCATAATGGTTAAGGCTGATCTTATCAGCCTATCAATACGTATGGGTCGATTTTTCATGTCCTGATGGACCAGTCTGGAGAGTCCTTGGTCCTTCCAGGCAGTACGGATGGCTGATCAAATCAGCCTATCAATACGTATGGGTCATTTTTCATGTACTAATGGTACCAGTCCGGACAGTCCTTGGTCCGTTGAATTAAATCTTTCCATTTAGTATGGATAAGGCTGATCATATAAGCCTATCAGAACTTATGGGTCGATTTTCATGGCTTGATGGACAAGTCTGGACAGTCCTTGGTCCTTCCAGGCAGAACGGATGGCTGATCGTAGCAGCCTATCAGTACGTATGGGTTGATTTTTCATGGTCTGATGGACCAGTCTGGACAGTCCTTGGTCCATCCAGGGAGTCCGGATGAATGATCGTTTCAGCCTATCAGTACGTATGGGTCATTTTTCATGTACTGATGGGACCAGTCTTAAAATTCTATGGTCCGTTGAGTTAAATACTTCTATTCAGTACGGATAAGGCTGGTCATATCAGCCTATCAGTACGTATGGGTCGATTTTTCATGGTCTGATGGTCCAGTCGGGATAGTCCTTGGTCCTTCCAGGCAGTATGGATGGCTGATCGTGTAGGCCTATCAGTACGTATGGGTAATTTTTCATGTACTAATGGGACCAGTCTGGACAATCCATGGTCCGTTGAATTAAATCCTTCCATTTAGTATGGTTAAGGCTGATCATAGAAGCATATCAATACTTATGGGTCAATTTTTCATGGCCTGATCGACCAGTCTTGTAAGACCTCGACCCAGCTGTATAGGCCGCGATCGATGCCTCACGTCGCTTGGTCCATTCCCAGACCAAACCTCTTATTTCAACCTTTTCTATTATAGTTTGCCCTTAAGGCGAGGGTTTACTTAGACCTTACCTAAAGACTACCTTAGTCGTTCATAGATTAGATCATTTCAACTTACACGCAGCAGATTATTCTCTACTTAACCATTGGTCTAAAACCAATCTAACACTTGTCTGGTCGGTTAACCTCAACCTTGGTTAGTTTTCTCAACTACCATATAGCTTAGAGGTTCATTCTAAACCAAACCAAGTCATACAAATCAGAGGTTCCATTCCCCTAAACCATTCTTTCTAGTTCTAAGCAAACATTGCTAGATCTTAGCTTTTCCACATCCACGGAGCTTGTTAGCTCATTGCCCCAGATGACTTAGCTGTTTAGCTAACTCATCCATCTAGCTGAGCTGAACCACTTCACTTGAGGTTCCATTTACTCTTTTCCAGCTGACCGAGCTGCGAGGTAGCTTCCTAACCGGCCATGGAACCATGTCCCAATGAAACCGATCAGTCTTGCTGTTATAACCGGTGCATCCTTTGATCAAATCAGTCACCTTGATCCATCATCTAAGGATCAGGTCGTCCATCCCTGCCCATGATATGATCACACACGGCCTTCTTGTACAAACACACACACTCAATACTTGTGGACCATTCAAACAAGTACTAACCTTACTCGTCTCCTTGCTTATTGTTGGTTCCAGACGAATTGGACCTTGCACTCTATATGGTTTCCCTTATACTAGGACTCCCATGTGACTCCTCAATGGGACGGATCAATGATTCACACCATGATCAAAACCAACAACAATCCATGATTCATCATTGATCACTATCCAATGAATGTCATCTAACTATCATCCCACATGGATAAGTTAGATCAGCAATGATCCGCCCCTTCTATCAGGGTCCTGGATCCTTAGTTTATATCACAGTATATGGTCTTCAAGTTGCGTGCCATACATGTCCTTAACCACACCACAAGAGACGGAAATATAACTAGAAAGTAATTGTAAACATGTTACCTTATCAGTGATGATTGTAGATCTTGTGCCTTCCCTTATCATGAACGGCCATACTTCTCTTGATAACACCTCTATCAATCCTTATCATATACTTACAGTAATTATAGGATCCATTAAAGGGTCTTGCCTCTTTTCCAATCCATGGAACTCCCATGAAACCAGTTTCTGCACTGCATCCACCTTCAAGGCTATTCATACCGTTGAGAGTGAAGTCCGGCCTTCCCCCTTCTCTCCTGGATAATTTCGTGTGTTCCCCAGACACAGAGGAGGCCTAGGACGTGATAATACATGATCAAACTCCATCAAATGGTCGTTCACAACTTCCCCTTTGATTGCCTGCAAAACTGCCTCTTGTGCATAACTGCCCTTAAGGCTGCCTTGCCCCTTTTAAGTGTAATCCGGCCATCTATGTTCTTTCCTGACCATTTTCGTGTGATATAAGTCTCTGTAGAAGGCCCTGGATGATGTCAACAATTATCAAAACCCATCAAAGGGTCGTTCATAACTTTCCCCTTGATTGCCAACAAAACAATCTCCATGTTGCCTTCAAATGCATCTCTCGGTGTTGGATTATTCAATCCGACCATATAAACTTTTCTCTCTGGTTGTCTTTGTGTTTCAGGGTGAATAAGAAGCCCTGGCGTGCCTCCTGTATCCATACTGGTCGGCCTTTCCTTCCCACAAGCAATCCTTCTTGTCGGATTCGCCAAACAATCAATATCGGTTTGTTATGGCCGATCTCTCTTTCCCTTTCTCCTCTTGTCTCTCTTGACTTTTCTCTCTGTTTCATATGAGTAAATGATCGCATATTCGTGCCAAGGATCCCATATATATAAAAGAAGGCGTGGGCAACTGCCTTGGCCAAGGGGACACCATTTGGTAACTGAATGGGCACCTTTGGTTCTATCGTATCCCTTCAGCCTTAACTGCCTCCCCTTGCAACCTTTCGCCTATAACTGCCCTCTGGCAGTTCCTAGATGGGTTTGGATCCTTTTCCAAGGTTCTGGACCGAGCCTAGGTACTGTCCAATTCATTGGCCCAACGGCCGGACCACAAGACCCAACCGGCTGACTCAACCTTGACCCGACTAGCCCAACTGCCCAAGACCCTAACACTACTCCCAGCTGAGATGAGCTGACTGCTAGCTGCCTCAGCTGGGTGAGCTAGTCCACCAGCTTCAGTGAGCTGACCTACATTGTGTGAGCTACCTCCAAGCTCCACCTATCTGGTTGAGCTTTATCCGGACCATGTCCAGCTACCTGATTATTCATGCAACTCTTTTGAGCTTGCCTCTTCCTTGTTTTGGTTAAGTTTCAACTATTTGATTCTCTTAACCACGTTTTTGGACCATGACAAGCTTGTCTTTAGGTCATATGACAGGTCTGATGCGTCCCCTCACACCATGATCCATCTGGGTGATCCTATCCAGGATTGGGGATGCGACAAGTCTGGGCAGTCCTTGGTCCTTCAGGCAGTACATATGGATGATCGTATCAGCCTATCAGTATGTATTGTCATCTTTCATGTAATGATGGGACCAGTCTGGACAGTCCATGGTCCGTTGAGTTAAGTCCTTCCATTCAGTACAGATAAGGCTGATCATATAAGCCTATCAATACGTGTGGGTCAATTTTTCATGGCCTGAAGGACCAGTCTGGACAGTCCTTGGTCCTTCCAGGCAGTACGGATGGCTGATCATATCTGCCTATCAGTATGTATGGGTCATTTTTCATGTACTGATGGGACCAGTCTGAACAGTCCATGGTCCGTTGAGTTAAATATTTCCATTCAGTAAGGATAAGGCTGATCATATCAGCCTATCAGTACGTTTGGGTCAATTTTTCATGGTCTGATGGACCAGTTTGGACAGTCCTTGGTCCATCAAGGAAGTACAAATGTCTGATCATATCAGCCTACCAGTACGTATGGGTAATTTTTCATGTACTGATGGGACCAGTCCGGACAGTCCATGGTCTTTTGAGTTAAATCCTTCCATTCAGTACAGTCAAGGCTGATCATATCAGCCTATAAGTACGAATGGGTCAATTTTTCATGGCCTGATAGACCAGTCTAGAGACTCCTTGGTCTATCCAGGCAGTACGGATGGCTGATCGTATCAGCCTATCAGTATATATGGGTTATTTTTCATGTACTGATGGGACACGTCTAGACAGTGCATGGTCCGTTGAGTTAAATCTTTCCATTCAGTACAGGTAAGGCTGATAATTTCAGCATACCAGTACATATGGGTAGATTTTTCATGGCCTGATAGACCAGTCTGGACAGTCCTTGGTCCATTCCGGCAGTACAGATGTCTGATCATATCAGCCTATCAGTACGTAGGGGTAATTTTTCATGTACTGATAGGACCAGTCTGGACTGTCCATGGTCTTTTGAGTTAAATCCTTCCATTCAGTACGGTCAAGGCTGATCATATCAGCCTATCAGTACGCATGGGTCGATTTTTCATGGCCTGATGGACCAGTCTAGAGACTCCTTGGTCCTTCCAGGCAGTACGGATGGCTGATCGTATCAGCCTATCTGTACGTATGGGTTATTTTTCATGTACTGATGGGCCAGTCTAGACAGTCCATGGTCCGTTGAGTTAAATCTTTCCATTCAGTACAGATAAGGCTGATCATATTAGCATATCAGTACGTATGGGTAGGTTTTTCATGGCCTGATAAACCAGTCTGGACAGTCCTTGGTCCATCCAGGCAGTACGGATGGCTGATTGTATCAGTCATCAGTATGTATGGGAAATTTTTCATGTATAGGTGGGACCAGTCTGGACAGCCCATGGTCCGTTGAGTTAGGTCCTTCCGTTCAGTACGGATAAGGCTGATCATATAAGCATATCAGTATGTGTGGGTCGATTTTTCATGGCCTGATTGGACCAGTCTGGACAGTCCTTGGTCGTTCCAGGCAGTACGGATGGCTGATCGTATAAGCATATCAGTATGTATAGGTCATTTTTCATGTACTGATGGGACCAGTCTGAACAGTCCATGGTCCGTTGAGTTAAATGCTTCCATTCAGTACGGATAAGGCTGATAATATCAGCCTATCAGTACGTCAAGGTCGATTTTTCATGGTCTGAGTGACCAGTCTGGACAGTCCTTGGTCCTTCCAGGAAGTATGGATGGCTTATCGTATCAGCCTAACAGTACGTATTGGTCAATTTTCATGTACTAATGGGACCAGTCCGGACAATCCATGGTCTGTTGAATTAAATCCTTCCATTCAGTATGGATAAGGCTGATCATATAAGCCAATCAGTACTTAGGGGTAGATTTTCATGGCCTGATGGACCAGTCTTGGAAGTCCTTGGTCCTTCAGGCAGTACAAATGGCTGATTGATCAGCCTATCAGTACGTATGGTCATTTTTCATGTACTGATGGGACCAGTCTAGACAGTCCATGGTCTGTTGAGTTAAATACTTCTATTATGTACGGATAAGGCTGATCATGTCAGCCCATCACTACGTATGGGTAGATTTTCTTGGCCTGATGGACCAGTCTGGATAGTCCTTGTTCCATCCAGGCAGTACGGATGGCAGATTGTATCAGTCATCAAGACGTATGGGTCATTTTTCATGTACACGTGGGACCAGTCTGGACAGTCCATGGTCCGTTGAGTTAAGTCCTTCCGTTCAGTACGGATAAGGCTGATCATATAAGCCTATCAGTATGTTTGGGTCGATTGTTCATGGCCTGATGGACCAGTCTGGACAGTCCTTGGTCCTTCCAGGCAGTACAGATGGCTGATCGTATCAGCCTATCAGTACGTATGGGTCATTTTTCATGTACTGATGGGACCAGTCTGAACAGTCCATGGTCCGTTGAGTTAAATTCTTCCATTTAGTACGGATAAGGCTGATAATATCAGCCTATCAGTACATCAAGGTCGATTTTTCATGGTCTGATGGACCAGTCTGGACAGTCCTTGGTCCTTCCAGGCTGTATGGATGGCTGATCGTATCAGCCTTTTAGTACGTATTGGTCATTTTTCATGTACTAATGGGACCAGTCCGGACAATCCATAGTCCGTTGAATTAAATCCTTCCATTCAGTATGGATAAGGCTGATCATATAAGCCAATCAGTACTTAGGGGTAGATTTTCATGCCCTGATGGACCAGTCTTGGAAGTCCTTGGTCCTTCAGGCAG
>MU108244.1:0-20632 GCA_012274485.2 Sinapis alba
ACAAGACAGTGTTCAGATCAGAATCTTAGATATGTTTGCGCAGTTGTGTAACTGAAACTTGTGATTTGAGAGAGAGAGAGACACGAGGAACATGTGATGAAGTGAACAACTAGTAATAAAGAAGAGAGAAGAAGAAGACCAATAGAGTCCTCTTTTCTTTGAATTTTCCTCTCTTTTTATATTAATTTGTTTTTTAAGAACAGAAGGTATTTTCTTTGTCTGAAAATTCTCTTCTTATTATTGGATTCTTTTTATACAAGATGTTATTTATTATTATCTGAAGCTTTTATAACTAAAGATGCAACTAACAATAGAACGAGATATCATAATATACAATAAAACAGCTTTGTATCTTTTTCTTTTCAAAAACGGTTTCTGTATGTTTAAGGAATGTTTTCTCAAAAAAAAAAAAAAAGTTTAAGGAATGTTCATAAATTATTTTAATATTTTTATTATTCGTTTTTTTTAATATACTTTTCTTGTATTTGTAGGAGTCCAACGTAAATATAACGTTTATAGTAATTTTAGATTTTGGTGGTAAATATTAAATTATTGATCCTGAAAACGAAGTTTTCTATTTCTTAAACATTAGAATTTTCAATTAAAACAAAATTCTTCCACTTTATAGGTTACCAATGTTTGAAACTCTTCATTTCCATTTTATTTAGAATTTGAAAGCTATTTTGTTTTTCAAAGACGCGTCTACTTGGTATTTTAAGAAAGTGTAGATATCTTTTTCCATATTTTGAAAATTTATTTTTGTTTATTTTGAGTAATTCAAAAACACTTTTTAGAGAATATGCAATCATAAAACCGTGTGATATATGCGTATTAGGCATAGGGATCCCTTATGCATATGAAGAAAAAAAATATGAATGAAAACGCAAGAAAAATGAGATGATTCCAAAAAATCCCAAATGATAAATTTGGATTGATAAGGAATTGGAGGATGACAACTTGGTCCAGCAACTTATTACAATGCAACTAGATCAACTTTAATAATACTAATTATAGCGTTACTTTTGATTCAAAGCACACTAATAGAGAACGGAGCTATGTTCATATCTTAAAATCTTTCTTTTTATTAATTTGGAGGTATTCCATATATATTATATGAAATTCTTCAAATATACCATAAACAATAAAATTGTATCTACCTGGCTACACAATGGAATGAAATGAAATACTTTCTAACTCATATTACTTACCAACACCGAACTCAACTACCAATAAACTATCATCACAGGGACTTTTATCTTCAGTTTTCTTTTAGGCAATACAGCATAAATATTATTTATCGTGGTTCACAATGTTAAATGTATCCGCTTAGTGTAACCCATTAATTGAGTTTCACTTTCCTTAATTTTAACTGTTTCTGGAAATTTTTCATTTAATAAGAGGCGTATATCATGTTATTTCAGGAATGCCAACATTATTCTTTTTGTATAGTTAATAAGTTACATGTTATTTCAGCAATGCCAGTAACCGTAACTGGTGGGAGAAGAGCACATGGGAAGTTTCTATGTTGCGAGTACAAAACGGTGTATAAATTTTGATTGGTAACGAGTTTGACTAACTTAGGATGAGAATATTTTACTACTTTTATACTATGCAAGACAGCTTACAGAAGTTATAAAACCCACGTGTTTACCACTTGTGTTTATATTCACTCATTTTTATTCTTTGCTTTATGATGCTTATGTGATATATTTTTTTTGAGAAAAAGTGATCATAGTTATATATTGACCAGGTTTAATTAGCACTGGTCTAAAACGCTCATGAACTGGTAAAATTGTACTACTAATCTATAACTATATAGTCCTCATCTTCCCAAAGATGGACACTTTATTTTATATATTAGTGGGTATTCTAATAGAAATATACATTTTAACCATGCAAATATGGTCAATGGCATGGCGAGTTTAAAAAGATGTTAAGTACCTCGGATTTGAAATATTATATTTCAGATTTATTTGTTTATATAGTTAAATGATATAAATATATAATTCTTATTACGAATAATTGGGTTTACTTAGCGCCGATGGACAAGTCTCCTTAATCAGTTAAATCTCGTATTATATGATTGAGTGATAAAAAAACTCTAAAAAATAAGTAAAAAACTCTAAAAACGAGATATTCATATTATTTTGCTCCAAATACATATATAACCTTACTAAAGCACTCATTATATCAGCTTTAGCAAATAAATATTTATAGCTATCTCCTTTTACAACGATTATGGGTTTTCTTGCTGATGGGTATTCCTCCCACATAGCATTAATTAGGTTTAAATTTCTTAATTGCGTGGCCAACAAACAACTTTTGAATATATATATATATATATATATATATATATATATATATATATATATATATATATATATATATATATATATATATGTTATGCTATACTATATTAATACTTTAGGAAAATCATATTCATATATGTGCATATATGTCATTAATAGATGCACATGCTCGTCCTCAGCACAGTCTCACTGAAGTAAGGTCTACTACATGAGAAGGCCTAGTTTTATATCTTCTATACTCAATCATTCATTTTTGGAATACATATCAAACTGAAGTAAGGTCTACTACATAAGAAGACCTAGTTTTATATCTTCTATACTCAAATCATTCATTTTTGGAATACATATCAAAGATGGGCACAAGCCGAATACTTTGATATTTTCGATATACTTGATATTTGATTTGACATGTACGAGAAGTAAAATTTTAGACTTATATTTAATTTGTTAAAAATGAGTACTTGCAATTTCAAATACTTGCAAAAATGGTGGCCTTGTAAGTTACTTGTTTTCTTAATTACTTGTTACTTATAAACTATTTGCAAATTACTCAAAAATCATTAGTAAGTTATTTGATAATTTGTTTAAATTAAAACTAAATAACTTTACTACTTATAAAGATATTTCATTGTTTTTCTATGTTGTAGTCAATTCAGAGAAAAATATATAAAAAAGGAAAAAAAACTCCAACATAATTATATAAATATATTACTTATGTTTGATTTACTTATGGAAATGGAAATATAAAAAAAAGTATCTATGATTTTAAGAAAATACATATTTGTTCATTAGTAAAAACGAGTAACAAGTCAAACAACACCAAATAGTTATTTTTATTTTAATACTTAAACTTATCTTATACTTGTAAGTAATTTAAATATATTACTTAATATTCGATTTGGTCAACCAAGTACCTAATTTTACGGATCAAATAATATATCATTTGTCAATATATCTCATACATATAATATACTTTCTCCGTTTCATTTTAATTGTCGTTGTAAAGTAAAATTTTTTGTTTCAAAATCAGTGTCGTTTTAGAATTTTAATAAATTTTATTGACTTTATATTCTTTATGATTCTTCATATTATACAGTCTATTTTCTATTAGTTGAAATAAAAATATAAAAAGATAATTAAAACGAAATGAATGGAGTTTGTAAAAAGTCTAATTACTAAGAAAAAGATAAATAAAGAATAACTTAACTTTTTCAATTCAAATTTTGAATAATGAAATAAATTTAAATTAAAGTTAATTGTTAAACAATCTAAATACTCCACTATTTCATAAAATTAAATTTCTAGAAATTTAAATTTAATTATTTATATTTTAAAAACAAATGTTTTATAAAAACACAAACACATGTGTATAAAATATTAGTATTAAATAATTAATTAATGTTTTAAAAATGCGGATCAAAATCTAGTTTGTTTTTTAAAACCAACATTGTGTATTCAGTTCCCATTGATGAAGCTTTCAGATGTTAGAATTTATAAAGAACTATGCATATAGATATATTTCAGGATTATGGCTGGATCGTAATCAATTGATTTCTATGTAGGCCCAAACAAATAAAGAGGCATTCTGAATACTTGATCTATTTTGAAAGAGATTTAAATTTTCAAGGCCCATAAAACCGAAATTTCAGTTTCAATCATAATATATAGCATGTAATTAAGAATAAGATCACTGAAAAATTGAATGAACAAAAGATGTGTTTATATGCCTGATTTTGAATCATAAAGCATATAAAGTTAATAAAATTTAATTGTCGTTGTAAAGTAAAAATTTTTGTTTCAAAATCAGTGTTGTTTTAGAATTTCAATGTAAATTTTATTAACTTTATATGCTTTATGATTCTTCATATTATCTAGTCTATTTTTCTATTAGTTGAAATAAAAGTATAAAAAGATAATTAAAACAAAATGAATGGAGTATGTAAAAAGTCTAATTACTAAGGAAAATATAAATAAAGAATAACTTAACTTTTTCAATTCAAATTTTGAATAATGAAATAAATTTAATTTAAAGTTAATTGTTAAACAATCTAAATACTCCACTATTTCATAAAATTAAATTTCTAGAAATTTAAATTTAATTATTTATACTTTAAAAACAAATTTTTTATAAAAACACAAACACATATGTATAAAATATTAGTATTAAATAAATAATGTTTTAAAAATGCGGATCAAAATCTAGTTTGTTTTTTAAAACCAGCATTGTGTATTCAGTTCCATTGATGAAGCTTTCAGATGTTAGAATTTATAAAGAACTATGCATATAGATATATTTCAGGATTATGGCTGGATCGGAATCAATTGATTTCTATGTAGGCCCAAACAAATAAAGAGGCATTCTGAATACTTGATATATTTTGAAAGAGATTTAAATTTTTAAGGCCCAGAAAACCAAAATTTCAGTTTCAATCGTAATATATAGCATGTAATTAAGAACTAGGGGTTTTGCCCGCACGTGCGGGCTTAATCGTTTTATAAATATTTATTGGTTGATTATTTATTAATTCAAAAATCAATACGATAACTTATTAATTGTTTTCAAAAAAATTAAATCAAACATAAAATTATATATATATATATATACCAAAAAGAAATCATGAATATATATATATATATATGTTTATTATTGTGTTTTAATTTTAGTAATGAAATATTCACATATTATAAACATTTTAGAAAATATTTTTATACAAAATGTTTTAGTTTATTTATAAATTGTTTATATGTTATTTTCTAACTTTTAAAATTGAAAAATAAATAAAATAACAATAATTATCTTATTTAATAAAATTCTAATATTACTAATAAAAATTCATTTTTAATTATATAATTAATTATATATAAAATTCATTAAGGGTAACATTGACATTAACTACTTAATTATTATAAATTATTTATATCTTTTTTTATTTTTAAAATTGAAAGATATGTTTTAAGATAACAACACAATATATAAGAGTTATCTTATGAAAAAATAATTTTATTAAATAAAAAGTCGTTTTTGATTATATAGTTAATTATATAATTTATTAAGGGTATTATCGACTTTAATCACCCTAACTTTTAACGTGAGAGCTCAGATGCGAAAAATCACTTCGCAAATAATAGTATAGATAAGATCACTGAAAATAAGTGCCACTTTATCAAAAGCAACGAAAGATGGCTCACGCATCAAAAATATAACATATAATGGTAGTTAGACAAAACAATACTAACATCATATAACGATTATAGTATAAATATTGAATTTAACACACGTGTTTGACTTAAGAAGAGAATATATATTTATGCAACAGCTATACAAGTTAACAAATCCATGTGAACACCACTTGCGTCTCTTGTCTTATGACATACTCATAATGCTTATGTATATTATAGAGTGACCAGATTAAATTAGCAGTCAGTCTAAACGCGCATGAGCTGGTAAATACTTATAATGTTTTGAATATATATCACAAACAAATTTTATTTGGCAACATTTTATACAAGACTAAATGAGCAATATAGCATTACTGAAGGTGTTACGCGGTGTTACTCGTTTTAATGAACAAACTTTGATGAATCTTTTTTCTTTCAATATTATGAGTTTTCTTGCTGGGGCTCCTCTCACTTAGCATGTTATTAGGTTTTAGTTTATGAACTATGGTTTTAATTTATTAATTGAGGGGCCAATAAACAAATTTCTAACTGTCTTTTTTTACACACCTTCATACATTTTATAGTTATATACTTATGTCATTAATAGAAACACATGCTCTAGAAAAGTCCAGTTGACTAGCAAGTAAAAAATGAACATTTCATTAAAACTCAATGGACGTATCACGTGGATTATTATAATTTAGGTTTTATATACAAAACACCACTTTCTTAATTTTCAGTTCTTTATCCATTAAAATATCCATTGTATTATATGGTTTAGTACTTTTTGTTTGTATAACTTTATTTATTTTTCTTAAAGACATTTATGTTTAACTAATATTTCTTTAAATATTGTATGAATATGACCATTTATAATTGGTTGATAGTATTCTAATAGTTAAATTAATTTTAATTTTAGTATTGAATAATAATGTTTATATATTTAAAATAAATTGTTTGAATATCGCATTCTTAACTTAAAATCTTATAAATAATGATAGAGTTTATTTCTGATCCACAATTGGTCCATAATGAAAAAAAACAAGAATATAGTTCATATTTCAAGTTTTAACTAGATATCATCATTCATTAGATGACTGTATACATATATTTACTTACCTTTATCATCATTATCTTGTTCTGATATTCGTAAACTATATAACATTTCGTACTATCAGCTAGATTATACGTTAAATGTTGGAATTTAATCTTAGATCGCGATTCTGATGTCAAATACAATGTGCCAAATTCTGTCAGGATACTGAAAAGGTTTATTATTATATTTTATGTAACTTTTTTTTGTCATCGGATATGTAAGGATATAATTATTGTGAGGTTGTTAGGATGAGATCCTTAACATAATATAAGAAACGTAATATAAGAACAGTCTCTTAACTATAATTATAAAAAAAAAGTTAAGAAGCGGTTCTTAAATAAGAAATTTAAAAACTATCTCTTAATTTTTTTAGTTAAAGTTAAGAGACGATTCCTATATTACGATAAGAACTTCGTCCTAAGAACAAGTTACATTAGCAAATTTGTATTTTCCTTTTTGGCAGAAAATAATTCATTACGACTATTTTACTTGATATGATTGTCATTAGTAATAACCAATCGGCGACTGATTTTATATTTTTTGAACTTAAATAGACTACTAAAGTTCAGAAGTCAATAAAATCGATCTGCTCTTATATATCAATAAATTAAAAGTTGGGGAAAAAGACAAAAAGGTGAATAGAGATTAGAGTAGACGCGTTACAAATTAAATTAAAAATTGTACAAAAAAATGTCAACAATATAGCTACAAAGAGGAAAAAAAGAGATTACGCCGTGAAATATGGTTTTAGTGTAAATGGGAAGAAGACTCACGACATCACAAATTCACATGCAAACCCATCACAACCTCATCGCACGCCACGGATCTTCATCTGACGGCTACTGTTTCATCATCAATGAAAAGCAAACAAATATATATATATAAATAAAAATAATTTTTAAACCAAAACATACTCATATAGTCATATTCTCCTTCCGGTTATCTTCCTAAAATTTATCTTTTTACTGCCAAAAACTAAAGTTCAAGGAAGAATACCTCCGTGTGTATGTGTGTGTTTCCGTGTGTATAAATAGATAACATATGCGTGGGATGATCGACATGCAACGATGAAATCATCAGAGAAAACAGAAAGATGGATAGCTACAAACATGGGAAGACTATCACCATTCGTCTTGGCTTCTGTTTTTATAACTCTCTTCTTCTTTTACCATCAAAATCCTTTCAAATTTATCTCCGACCAAAACGTTCTCACCCTCCAACCTCAAATCGGTAAGGTAAAACCAAAGAGAATATAAGAGCATGATTAACTGAGGGTTTTTAAGGTGAAATTTTTAGTGAAAGTTGTTTCTTAATTTTTAACTAAAAAAGCTAAGAATCGATTCTTAAATAAAGACTTAAGAACCGGTTCTTAATTTTTTTAGTTAAAAATTAAGAAACAATTTTTTAACTTCTGCTAAGAATCTCACCTTAAGAACCCTCTAGTCATGATCTAACATATGATTTGTTAGGTTTGGTTTATTATGGTACTTATAAGCATTATTTTTACTTTTAGACTTATAGATATATGATTTTGTTAGTACCAACTCCCATATTATTTGTAACATTCACTTTTTTTCTTTTTTCTTGTGATATATTTGGAAAATTCTATTGATTTGTTTTATTTTAAATTTTTTCTTGTTGTTGTGGTTTGGTTAGATCCTGAATGTGATTTGTTCAATGGACATTGGGTTCCAGACAAAAGAGGATCTTTGTACACGAACTCAAGCTGTTCCACCATTCCTGATTCCAAGAACTGCATAAAACATGGGAGATCAGACCGAGATTTCTTGTTTTGGAGATGGAAACCTGATGGCTGCGACCTTCCTAGGTTTAACCCTAAAGAGTTTCTCACTATGGTTCGAGGCAAGAAGTTGAGTTTTATTGGTGACTCTGTAGCAAGGAACCACATGGAATCTCTTCTTTGCTTGTTGTCAATGGTGAAGTTGATCTTTTCTTAGAATATATCTGTTGCTTTGCTTGCAAGAAAGTTAAAAATAGCGTTTGCTTGTGCAGGAAGAAACTCCTAAGGATATTTACAAGGATGGAGAAGACAGAAACAGGATTTGGTACTTTCCAAATCACGATTTCACTCTATCTACCTCTTGGACTAAGTTTCTTGTGGCGGGACAAGAGAGGTTAGACGGTAACAAGACAGGAACTGGTTTGTTTGATATAGATCTTGCCAAGATGGATGAAGAGTGGTCTAAGGGTTTGCCAAATACAGACATTGCTATTGTCTCAGCTGCTCACTGGTTCTTCAGGCCAATAGTTATACATAGAGGAGACGAGAAGATTGGTTGCATCTACTGTAACTTACCAAACATGACTCAGATAAGCCCGGACGAAGGGTTCAAGCTTGTTTACTCATCGGTCTTTAAGCACATTAGGGAATGTAATAACTGCAAGGAAGAGTTAGTGACGGTCCTGAGGACTATTTCACCTTCCCATTTCGAGAATGGGACTTGGGATACTGGAGGAGCGTGTAGCAGGACGAGTCCTTTTGGTGAGGACCAGATAGATCTCCAGAGTAATGAGATGAAGATTAGGACATCTCAGATTGAACAGCTTGAAGGTGTAATAAAAGGAGACTTTAAAGGAAAGAAGTTTGGGGTTTTGGATGTGACTAAGGTTATGCTGATGAGACCTGATGGACATCCTAATGGTCATTGGGGTAACAAATGGATGAAAGGTTACAATGATTGCGTCCACTGGTGTTTGCCCGGGCCTATTGATGCGTGGAATGAGTTTCTAATGGCGATAATTAGACAATTAAGATGATCCATTTGTGGATAAAGTATACACATTCTTTACATTTACTAATGAAAATAAGTATATCAATGATGTAGTGCGGTCTCTAGAATATATATTGTTACATAGAGATTACACAATACTCAATACAACACATATACATTTCGTTTACCGCATACCATCTCCTCCTCCATATTCTGCTGTGAGCTATCTTTACAGAAAACTTAATCCAACATAACTTCAAACAGAGACATAACAGTTTAAGTCTTTTTTTTTATAACACAATTTTCATTAAAACTTAAGCATTCACACTACAAAGATAGTTAATCTTAGCAATGCAAACGTAACAACATAATTCATAGAAATTAAAAGCAGAAAAACCTCTAAGATAGAAAGACAGCGAATTCAAGGCTAAACTCGAATACGTCGATATAGGGTTCACGGCAAAGCCGGAAGGTTGAAACCTAGTCACATGAAGTCGTGACGTTAATATCCAATCCGCACCTCGGAAAGTCGTTGAGACAAATTCCGCTGCATCTTCTCGTTCCGTACAGACCGCTACACAAGATGACAAAACAATTATAGATTTGGATAAACTCCTTCGCTTAATGGCAGAAGGGGAAACACTTCTCATAGAGTTAGGTCTTTGAGCTTAAAACAACAAAAGATTGGAAGCAATTTTATTAGCCAGTGACCAATGAAGGTCAATGTTTTATTGCCTCACTGACCTATAGATCAGATAAGCTCCTAAACTCTATAAAACCTCTTGAGTGCAACACAACATTCAACACTTACTTGCAACAAACGCACAACATAATAAACGACGACCAAAACATTTTAATTTAGATATACACTCAAACACAACCACATTACATATAGAGACTCAAAAGCACCATCATAAACATGGAACTCCAAAACATTTCACTCAATTCCAATTCTGAACATGCAACAAAACTAAAACATAGTTACATGCGTTTGTTGTTTATTTAATTAAATTAAATGGCTCATTTCCATATTAGTTTTTCTGTTGTTGTGTGGAGTTGCAAGATTGTTGCTAATATTTTTGAGAAATTCTCAATTATTACGTCTTTTCATCTTCAACTGACTGTTAAGATTTGTGTTCGTAACATGTGTTCAAAGAACAAATTTATGTACGATCAGGTTAAATGTATAGCAATAGACTAATAGCATACATGTCCACATTCTCAGAGGTATAGCTTAAGAGTTATGTATTTTGTTTCTGTTTGTTTCCATTTACATTTATAATAAAATTTAAGTGACAACAATAGTTTACTCTCTTCGTTTGCATTATATTCCCTCTGTTTCATATTACTTGTCGTTGTAGAAAAAAAAAATTCTTTTCAAAATAAATATCGTTTTAGAGTTTCAATGCAAAATTTATTAATAAGATTCTCCATTTTATTTTTTTATTGGTTGAAATATGGTTAGGTGTATAGGTAATTGTGTTTTTATTTTAGAAATATACAAAATTATATGTTTTCTTAATATGTGTGCATAAACCTAGAACGACAAGTAATATGAAACGAATGGAGTATGAATTATTTTCTTTATTCAACTATCAGTTATTGCGTATGTAGCTCTACAAAAATTTATATATTTAAAATAAATTGGATAGTGCTACTAACAATTAGATAGACGTTTTCAAGTTATATACAAAGTACGTAACAAACTACTAGTATGTTTTTTTTTTCTGCTAAAATATACTAATAGTATCTAACTTAATATGTTCAGACCCAAAAAAGAAACCATATACTATATGCATGTACACATTCTAAAGTATGGTTACAGTTTTCTTAACAAAGATTAAATTTGGTCGTCGTTATGGTTCAACAGAAGAGGCGTTTTCTCGTTTTCTAAAAGTGTCAACAACCGAGTCTTGTCTTCGTTTGCTTTCCCCCACATTACAGCGTAAAACCCTAATGTTATCAAAACTCCTCCTATCAAACTGCAACATAAATTAAGAACAATATGATTAGATTTGTTTTTTTCTTCTTTCCAAATAAATAGATCAATATTATTTGATGCATATACCATCCGAGATAGAGAGAATCGCCTAGAAAAATAGCACTCATAACAACCGCTATTAAAATCGACAATGGCTTAAATATCGCCAAGTAAAGAGGTCCTTTGTAACGCACTGTCCATGAATGAATCACGTAGTATACAGGTGTGAATATACCCTGACATGTTTTACAAGTAAAAACTATGTTAAGACAAAAAACAAACAAAGTTTTATTAACTTTTGAAACTTTATTAGAACGTACCATAGTTACAATGCTTATCAAAGTAATATCGAATCGAATGATCCAAATGCTTGGATTGTCCTTCTCAACTATGAGCCCAGTCAGCGAGGTCAAGATTGAAACACAGAGAGAATAGAAAAAAGAGACGGTAAATGCTGCTGGATATTCAGTCATTATATGTGCCTGCCCAATATCATTGTTTAGTACATATTGCAACGAATTGGTGTTTGATATATGAGAAAAAATTAATTAATTTCATATAGGTTAAACCGTTCATTAGTTGACTTGATATATGTTTAGAATACAGTTTAATACTCCCCCTGTTCCATTATGTAGATAGTTTTAACTAAAAACACAAAGATTAAGAAAGTTATTATTTTTAGAAGAGAAATTTCCTTAGATAGCCTCTTTTAGTTCGTTCTTCACAAAAATAGTTTTTAAGGAAGAAAATGATCAAAATAGTTTTTTTAGAAGCTAAATTTTTTATTTATATGTATTTATACCTTTAGGATTAACTAATTTAAATTTTAGGGTTTAGAGTTAAGGGGTGGGTTTGGGGATAGGGTTTCAAATTTCAAAAAAATAAATAAAAAAAATTGAAAATTTCAAAAAAAAAAGTTATTTTGGTTATTTTTTTTTTCTAGAACTATTTTTTTGACAAAGACTTAAAAAAAAAGCTATTTAAGAGATTATGTACAGCTTAACTAATCATAAGTAAGTTTGTTTAATTTGATTGGTTATGCTATACCCAATAAAATTAAAAATTGTCTAGAAACAGAAAAATTACTTACATTTTGAAACAAAAAAAATTCTTAAAACTATTTATAATTTGAAACGGAGGGAGTAACATTTTTTAATCTAAAAATCATTGAAGGAGTTATAATGGTACCTGAAGTATGAAAGAAATAGAAACGATGATGTCTTTAATGGTAAGAAGACATCCACCGATGATCCAATCGGAGTTTGAAGAAGATAACGACGGAGAAAATGCAACAAAGACACGTGGACCATGGTAGAGAACCACCACAAGTGCGCCTACTAACGACAACACTGTCCCCATCACTTTGGCTACACTGCTCCTTTCTTTGAAATTTACTTTCTCCATTCTTTTTTCACAAATTAAAAAAAAAAATATTGATTCTGTCACATTTTATTCCAATTAATTTGAAATTATATAGATATTTGTCAAAATGACAAAAAAACAAAAACAAAAGGCTGGCTGGCTAGTAGTGGCTGCCAAAGAACGCCGTACGCATCTTGTTTAATAATGCAAGGAGGCTTGTTTCTATATAGTTACATGGGACCAATGAACAGCAGCGGGTTGTTCACCACAAACTCACAAAGTAGGATTGTGATTGTGCGATAGTGATATATAAACTTATCTTATTATTCACCGAACCTGAATAAATGTATTCATCGAAAGAAAAAAAAAATCTAAGTATATGCATTAATTTTTTTTCTTTCAGCATTATATATGCATTAAATGTTCCTTAATACAGACCAAGTATTACGCGTTTAGCAAAATATTCCCCGTCTATTCTTCTGTTAAAAATTACAAAAATTAGTACTCTATAAAGCTGGTAATTCAAATAGTTTATAAATATCAAACCGATACTCTTTCCTACGTTTCATATTAATTATTGTTCTAGGTTTATATACACATATTAAAAAATATATAATTTTGTATTTTTTTAAAATAAAAACATAATTACTTATACACCTAACAATATTTCAACCAATTAAAAAATAAATTGAAGAATCTTATTAATAAATTTTACATTGAATAGCGAGAACGACACTTAATTTGTGACAAAAAATGAAGCCTATAATGACAAGTAATTCGAAACGGAAGAAGTATTATTTTGGAGAAATTATGATTTTACCACATTTTTGATGCAATTATTCATGTTTACCTTTTTAAAGGAATATTTTCAAAAATACTTAAATGTGAGGTTTCATTAAAAAGACAAAAAATCTCTACTTTATAGAAATATAAATATAAATAATTATTTAAAAAATAATGAAACAATTAAAAATTATAGTTTTTGAATTAGACGTTTTCAAATTCAAAATTTTTATAATTTTTTTGCTTTTGATTTTTTTTCAAATTTAATTTTTGAAATTTGAAAAAAAAAATGGAACTATTTTTAAAAAAAATATTTATTAAAAACTTAAATCCCACCCTTCAAAAACTACATCCCTCTAATATAAAATATATGTTAATTTTTAAATTAAAATAATCAGAAATCAACTGCAAAACTCCATGATTAGGGAAAAGAGAAAGAAAAACCTGAAGATAAGGGCGAAGATGAAGGTAAGAGAAGGAGTGATATTGCTAATAGCAGAAGCTAAGGTTGGGTTGCTGTATTTAACACCTATGTACCCTGTGATCACATATATTGAACTATCAAAACAAAAGATATATATATTAGCAACACTAGAGGAGAAGATAGTACCATATTCATAATTGGAAGAAGAATTGTGTAGATGGATTTACCCTAATAGTCCAAGAAGTCCTATCTTTGAAAGTATTGAGAAACTTAGTGGAGGAAGTGATCTTGACCTGTTAGAATTACATACAGAATCAAATGAAAATAACAAATAACAAATAAATGGTTAAGAACTACCAAACAGATTAAAGTTATTAAAAACCTGGTGGAGAAGATATGAGAAGGAAGAAGTAGAAGAGAAGAAAGAAGATAAGAATAGCCGAGGAAAGCGTAAGAGTTGAGTCCCTTTGAAGTTGCTGCTTTGAAAAGAGTATTCATTCCGACAATACCAGTTTCGGACACAAGCATGGCCGTCAAGAACACGGCCTCTGTCCGCCAGAGACTTACGGCTCCGGCCATTATTGGAGATGATAGAATTCTTAGTATTGAATGAGAGTCTATGATTTATTATTCCTCTATTTTTCTCTTTATGCTATTATTCATTTTAAAATGGAGAATTATTCTTTTAAATTAAAACATTTAAAAGTTATTTTTCAATATTAAAAAGGCATTTGAAAGAACAATGATTACGCGAATCCAAAACATTTATAACAAATTCCAGCTAAATTGAAGAAAAAGTCATTATTCTGCCAAACATACACAATTGAATTGTATACAATTATTTTGTTTGTTTGTCATTATTCTGCCAAACATACACGATCTAAAATTCATTGATTTGTTATGCATGTACTAGATTATATAATTGTGATTAGAAAAAAAACTTGATTTCTACAGTTAAACATCACACATTTGTCTCGTTAATTAAATTAAAAGACAATTCACATATGAAATTTTCATACATATATATAGACTAGAGAGAGCTATATTAAGTGGTTGATGATACTTATACATGCTCATCGTTCTTGTAACTTTCCAAGAGAGGAGCCTTCTGTGAACCTGATGGAGAATCAAGGCCAGCTTCGCTGGCATCTTCATTGCTAGCCTTGTTGTCATCTTCCACCAGGGCTACTTCCTTTGCTTTGCCCCACATCACCGTGTAAAACCCGATGGTTATCACCGTCGCCCCGATCAAGCTGAGATCAACAAGCACACAGTCACATATGGGAAACAAAAGAGTTAACTAAAACATAAGAAAAAGATTGAGACATGTAACTTTAGCAACATGGGCGGGTGATATCTCTTGATTTTGATAGTTTTTAGATTCATATTTTAGTTTATTATGATCATTTTAGTATGCATTTAGATGTATATATTGCATTTGCATGCATAATTGCATATAACAGGGTTTGGAGTGCACAATTAGAAGTTTTGGGTCAAATTGCAAGGACATTTCTGCAATTTTGGAAGTCCAGGGTCTGAAACAAAAGAAGACAAAATTCAGGGACCAAAGTTGCAGTTTGAGAATATTCGCTTGGGTTTAATTGCACAATCGAAAGTCCATGGGTTGATTCATGAGGACTTATATGTACTTCCCAGAGTTTGAGGTCAAAAGTGAAAACAAAGAAAATCCAGGGACCAAGGATGCAAATTGATGGAACATCTCCATCGAAGAACACAGGGAGAAGCTTGGTTACGATGGGGATGAAGAAGAGGTGATGACGGAGGACGAGTCCGGTGCTTCTGGCCGGACCACGAACTCAACCACCACCACGAACGAAGCCTGAGACGAGCCTGTTCCGATGTGGAGAGAGATGACAGCCACGAGCTAAGGGCAAAGACGCGGCGGTGAGGAGCTAAAGCCGCGTCGGAGAGGAGCTGGACCACGGTTGGTTAACGACACAAGATGAGCTTGGCTGCGGCGGATGAGCAGAGCACGACCCAGAACTCGTTTCAGCCAAGAAGAGAAGACGCCATGAATCAAGCGGACTCAGACGGGACTTGCAGCGGCTCACGGTTGCGACGAGATGAGACCGCTCGTACGGAAGGAAGCTCGCCAACGGATTGAGATGAGCAGCGGCTTAACATAGCGACGTGGCTCAACCGCTCGCAAAGACGCGAACTTGGGAGCGGCATGGTTGAACGGCACGAGCAACCCGCTCGGGTTGAAGAATAAGATCAAACGCGATTTTCAAATCGCGACCGGCGTTTGCGATTGGCGATTGGACCAGATTTTAACCTCCTATATATATATTTTATGATCAAAAACCCTAGAGATATCTCATTTTCTCTTAAGACTTTGTCTAATCTTGTAAAAGCTTGAATCTTTTTATCATTTTAAGGAAATACTTCATCTTATATCTTGTTTCTCTTAATCATTAACATGATTAGCCTTGAATCTTACATGGATTTAAGGTTTATCATGAAGATTAGTGAGTAATCATCTTGTGATTCATGGGTTAAGTAGATTAGGGTGATTAGGTGGATATTTAGGATGTTTCTTGCTTGATTAATATTGTTCTATGCTTGTTAGGTGTTCTTAATGCTAGATTAACTTTGATCAAGTTGATTTAGAGCTTTAGTCATTTCACACCCGGAAGGTGTTCGATGAAATGTCTGATCCAACCTAATATTGTCCTTTACATATTTGGCCAACGGGAGTTGATGCCCGAGATGTTCAGTGGTTAATAGACTTGTTATTTATGCATGCTTGAATGTATTAGGCCAACGGGAGTTGATGTTTAATGCATGATTAGCATAGGGATTATTGTCACGGGAGTGGATTAATCTATTTGAATGAGTTCTAGACCTATAGACTTGTTGATTGTTTGTTTGAACATCCGAGATTGAACCTTGATCACCTTATATCAATTATCTTGCCCATGGATCCATCCTTAATTATTGATTAGTTCTTGCACTTATTTCTTGATTGAATTTGAGATCACCTTGTTTATATTTCTAGGATCTTAGCTTGTTACCAATCAATCATCTTCCTATTTGCTTAGATTAAGAGAGTTTGTGAATTCTTAGTGTTATAGATCATTAGTTCCTTGTGGATTCGATCCTAAAGTGCTGCATCGATATACCATTCGATTGTGGTAGCGTGCACATTAGGTTAATTGGTGAGTGTGTAAACGCGAATATCAATTTGGCGCCGTTGCCGGGGAACTAAGTAGATTTGTCATTAGGATTGCACACTTTCTTGAGATTAAGCTTTATTTTCTTATGCTTTGTTTTGCTTTGTATAGTTACTAACTTTCTATTCTAGTTTTTGTGTTTTGTAGTGATGGTTGCAAGCCACTTATCTTGGTCACAAGAAGAGGAAGACACATTTGAAGATCACATTGAAGATGAGCTATATGTGGAACCACCAGCCTTTGATATACACATACTCACACCAGAGCAGAGGGTGCAATTATATTGGCTGCAACAAAAGAAAGAGAATTGGAGGACGACAAGTATTACCCTGGCAAGAACAATCCGGATGAGTCTTATTTGGGACCGAGCAGAGTTCGAAGGAAGGGAAGTTACAACTGATGAGATTAAGAAAGCTCATGATCTTAAAGAGGTAATACATTGGGTTCCACCAACTCAGCTAGAAGGTATATGCAATTCAAACTTAGAACTTCATTTTGAGAACATTTGCTTGCCTTATGTTGAAGAAATTGCCCCTGATCTTAATTGTTTAGTGCTCATAAATGAATGTCTTGATCTAATATGTGAGACTAAAAAACTAGATGATTTGAGAGTAGAAAAGCTTGCTAGAGATCATATTGAAGTTTGTTTTAACAAGAACTATCTTTGTGATTCAATTGATCTCATTTTGATGCTTGATGAATCTAGAACTCTTCTTGAACCAGCTGAGTTAGGGGATGAACTTGATGTGGATAAGCTCTTGCTTGATATAGAAAAATCCCTTGCCAAAAACAATCATGAAAATGAGAACATTGTGTTTTATTTGATTGATGGAGATAGAGTTGACTACTTTGTTAAAACCTCGTTTGAACCTGTAGTTGATTTTGTCTTTCCACCAAATGCATTTAATTCTCATGACCATTTCAACCTCAAGGAGCATTTCATAATTCATGCTATATCTTTTGTGGAACTCTTTGATGAAAAATCTGTCTATTATCTATGGACAGCAGTGTGCTCCTTTGCACACTTTGTTTCTTGTGTTTGCAGGAGAAGGACCAAAGGTGCATTGGCTCAACCTTTTGATTCTTATGATTAGCAAGCACACAAAGTCAAGCTAGAGACTTAAAACAAGCTCACTTGGGAGGAAGTCCCATGTTTATCCATTGTATATATTTCTTTATCTTTCTTTCCTTTTAAGTATTTAATAAGTATGTTTGAGGTTTTTCAGGTCAAGTCTATCACTAGACAAAAGTAGAAAAAGAGCCAAGAATTGTGACTTTAGACACCCGTTTCTTCTTCACTTCTGCATGTGTCTACCGGTGAAATAAACACGAGGCCAAGGGTCCTCTACCACCCAATTCAGCCAATAGCTCCAAGTAAGTGTCACTCCAACCTTGTACATATTTAGTTATCATGTTTCTTCCTTTCTCTTAGATATCTTCTTTGAGCTTACTCTCACACAAGAGACTGTGTGAAGTAAGTTTGGGGGAGAGTCTATTATCTCACTTCATTTTTGTTTTGTCTACTTGTCATGAGTCTCATGCATTGTAGATACTTATTTGCATTAGAAAATCCATAAAATTGAAAAAAAAAAAAAAAAAAAATTGAAAAAAAAATCCAAAAAGAAGCATCTAGTTGCATCATTTCCATCTTAGGATTGAGTCTAGAGCATGTAGTGTGCATCATTTACATTTGTAGAAACCTTAAGAGCTCATGCAAAGAACCCAATGTGCTATCATTCTCAATCATAATAAGTAGCTTGAGCATTCTCTTAATAGCTTGTAAACTTCGAGCCTTGAAAACTCCTCTTGAAACTTGTTTGATTGATGAAGCTTGTTTGCCTTGAAACAAACTCCAGTCTGAACTTGAACTGAATGAACTTAATCTCTCTTGCATATGGGCATTTGCATACTTGGTCATGGATTTCATACACATTTGGGTTATCTCATCCATTTCACCACCCTCTTGTTAACCCAAATGGCACTCCCATACCCTTAAACCCTTACCATTCATTGCAACCATCATTGATTTGCTTGAGTGAGGTTTCTTATTTGATAGCTTTTCATGTGCAAAATCTTGAGAGTATTGGGAGCGACATGGGTTTGTTCTCATCTTTGGCTAGCATTAGGACCTCTTTAGAGTTAGCATTTAGGAGAATGAGTGGGATTTATAAGCTTTAATGTTTTGGTAAGTGAAAGTTGACTTAAAAAGACTAACTTCTAGGAACTTAAAAGAAAATGAAAAGAGCTCTAGTGTCTAAGTATATTTCCCCACATTGAATAAAAAAAAAAAAGAAAAAAAAAAAAAAAAAAAAAAAAAAAAAAAGAAAAGAAAAGAAAAGAAAAAAAAAGTAATAAGTAGTGGGGAATGAAGAGATGAATAGAGAGCTATGTATGTAAAAGTAAAGTTTCTAATTAGTTAAAGAAATAAAAAAAAGATAGTGATCTTTGAGTGTGAGATGAGAGTGAGTTTGATTCTTGGGGTGAAGTGAAAAAGAAGAAGGGTAGAAGTTGACATTTATTTAGGAAGGGTAGAATGATGAGAACCGGCTTATGTATGCATGAATTGCTTCCTTTCTTAGATAAATTTTGCATAATGATCTAGCCCCTTTCTTGAGTGTTGCCACTTTGTATTGAAGCATTTGAAACCCCTCTCTTTTCACATTGTCCCCTTTTGATCATACCAAGCCAAATGACTGAGATCAAGTCTCCATGTGCAAGAACTCATCTTATATTGTCTAATGAATGTGAGAGTTTGGTGATTGGTTTGCTTGTAGATTCTTGAAGGTGAGTGTAAAAGCTAAAGTGTTAAGATAGGCCTAGAGAAGTTAGAGTTTGTTAAGATGCTTTGCTCATACTACTTGTTATGATTTTGTAAAGATGGCACATTGGTGGCTATGAAGGGTTCTTTAAGGTTTTAGGATCATTGTCATTTAGTTTCCTAAGCTTTCCTTGAGGACAAGTAAATGACTAGTGTGGGGGAGTTGATATCTCTTGATTTTGATAGTTTTTAGATTCATATTTTAGTTTATTATGATCATTTTAGTATGCATTTAGATGTATATATTGCATTTGCATGCATAATTGCATATAACAGGGTTTGGAGTGCACAATTAGAAGTTTTGGGTCAAATTGCAAGGACATTTCTGCAATTTTGGAAGTCCAGGGTCTGAAACAAAAGAAGACAAAATTCAGGGACCAAAGTTGCAGTTTGAGAATATTCGCTTGGGTTTAATTGCACAATCGAAAGTCCATGGGTTGATTCATGAGGACTTATATGTACTTCCCAGAGTTTGAGGTCAAAAGTGAAAACAAAGAAAATCCAGGGACCAAGGATGCAAATTGATGGAACATCTCCATCGAAGAACACAGGGAGAAGCTTGGTTACGATGGGGATGAAGAAGAGGTGATGACGGAGGACGAGTCCGGTGCTTCTGGCCGGACCACGAACTCAACCACCACCACGAACGAAGCCTGAGACGAGCCTGTTCCGATGTGGAGAGAGATGACAGCCACGAGCTAAGGGCAAAGACGCGGCGGTGAGGAGCTAAAGCCGCGTCGGAGAGGAGCTGGACCACGGTTGGTTAACGACACA